>QANZ01016061.1:0-65973 GCA_003254925.1 Chamaecrista fasciculata | reverse complement strand
ATATATATATAAATAATATTCAATTTTATATTTTTATATTGAAAAGTTATTTTTATACTTATATATAATATAATTTAATATTAGAATATATATATTAAAAATCACTGTTATGTATAAAATATGGGTTATGCAGGATCTCCGAACGAGGATGGATCCACTGTAGTAAGATTTCTTGAAGTGAGCCTGCAGTGTGAGACATATCTCCTAAAACTCACAGTTTCATTAAACTCACACTTTAATGAAACTGTGAGTTTTAGGAGGTATGTCTCACACTGCAGGCTCACTTCAGAAAATCTTACTGCAGTGGATCCAATGGCATCTCCGAACTCATACCTACAATTTTAAATAACTAAGAAATTTTCATACCTAAACGCCTTCTATTTTCCATGTACTCACATCCACTAAATAAAATTTACGAAAAACATAAAGACATTTTGATGGTCCCTAACAAAAAACTCTTAGCCTCTCCATTTGGAAAGGAGATGACAAGACTCATCAACAACATGAGAGATTGAGAGGGGGACAAACAAGCACAAGGAAACCAATTTATCCACTATCATTCTTATGTTTGTTGAACAGTCAATATCAACCTTGCCTCTTTACATAATTTCGTGGCATTATCTATCTGTACTTTTTTTTAGATTCACAAACATATTTATCTGTCTATCAAGCTCATATTCTAAAATAAAAGCATGATGTGTAAAATATTTTTTGATAATTACACTTTTAGTCCTCTTATATTAGATGTGTGAGATTAATTTTGAATTTTAATTCAACTATTTTTTTCTTTTGCAAAATTGATCCTAGATTGTTTTTAGATATTTTTACTTTTTAATTTTAATAACTAAATATGACTATATGCCTTTTATTTTAAATCTGAATATAATGATTTCAGAATCACATGTTATTTTGACGAGTTCTTTTTTTATTATGCTAAGAGTGTTAGTAAATGAAAATGACCTATTCAGTCAAAATTAATAAAATTAGTTACATATCTTTCATTTAAAATTTAAATATGATGAATTTAGAGTTATAGATTATTCATTTATTCTTAATGAGTATTTTTTTTCTACTCAGTCAAAACCCTTCAGCAATGAGATCAAATCGGGCTAAAATTTTTTTTCCAAAAGAAAATAATCAGGGCTAAAAATAGATTTGAGATAAAAAATAAAAATTTCTAAAAATATGTAAAATCAATTTGCACAAAAATAAAAGATAACTTGTCTCAAACATATAAAACCAAAAATACCTTTTAGCCAATATTCTTTAAAAAAAAAGAAGGAATTATACAACCACTACGAGAAGGGAAAAAAATCTTTGTACCTAAAGTAAAACCTATTGCAAATATATATATATATATATAAAGGTGCTTCTTTATACTAATATATTCATTCGATGGGGGTATTGTTTTGGAAAACTCGATTTTTTCTAAACTTCACTTTTTTTTTCTTTTATTTACTCTTTTCAACAAAAGAGAAAGAAGTAAAATCCCAACCTCTCAAAAGAAAAAAAAAATGTAACTCTTGTTAACACACTCAAATACTTTTTCACCCTCGAGAGTTAAGAATAATGCACCATATGTATCTTTCTTACCCCATGCCATATATATTGCCATGGATTAAGCATTAGCGACTTGCGTTTAAATTTGAAATAATGCAAAAGCAAAAATGATGTAACCATTGACAGATGACAATAGTGGGTAACCACTTAATAATTATACATTCCCATTGCTTTCGACCCATATGATAATCCACAATCCAAAAAGAGAAGAGAGAATCATCTCAAAAGCAACCAAACAACAAGACAATGAGAATCTATCTGAGTACCAAATTAAAAAGATTGAGTTATTTATACTCATATATATATATATATATATAGTGCTCTCTCATATACACATACATAAGCATGCAAAAAGTAGACAAAATGATTCCACCTCAGAGAGATCACAACTCCATGAGCACCGATTCCTTCCTTCTTAATCATGTGTCAATTCCTATTCTTTATATTATTCTCTATCTTCTTTATGCTAAAAAGTATATATACTTCAAAATTCAAATCCTCTTACTTGGAAGAAAAATAGACACATTCCTATATATTATTAGTCCACGAGAATTGAGATTTCAAGTGGTGCTTTTAAAATTGACAATTGACGCAATATATATTTCACCATCTCCGGACCGAGAACATACTTTAATTAGCTTGCCTATCCTTTACACATAACTAAAACAGGCTCAAAATAAAATAAGCCTTGAGTAAAGAGCTTGTCAACAAAAGTAATTTGTTCATCATATGATCCTCAACTGCTTTAATGACAAAAATGTTATTGGTACCCTTTAAATATGAGGTCAATTTCATTTGTACTCTTTAAATTTTGTTAGATCAATTGTATTTTCAATCTTTTCATATTTGAGTTAATTATACCTCCAAATACTGAAATTGACCCTATATTGTAAGAGTACCAAAAAATATTTTTGCCTACTTTAATAATTTTTTTGCTATGCATAAAAGATTTGAGAGAAGAATCGATCAGGGTCCTCGGCGTTGGGTCAACATTACCGCCCACGGGGTGAGTGAGTCCACCGGATTACGAGTTGCGGATGGTCGTACAATGGTAGTGGTTGAAGAGGAGGAAGAGGAGGAGGATGAAACCGCGACTCGCTCGCACGAAGGACACATTGTAAGAGTGGTGGGAGGGTTCATGTGCATATACAGCTGAGGGCATAATTTTAATGCCCTAAGCTCTTGCACTTCCTTTTGCAACCTTCTATTCTCCTCACTTAGGTTCTCACAGCACCTCTTCAAGTACTCACAATCCACTTCTGTTTGCTTCAACTTGGTCCTGTATGCATCATAATCATCAACTTAGGCTTTAAACAATAGATAAACATATAAACATATAAAGAGAGTTAGTTGCAAAAGCAATGCCCTTTTCAATCATTGAATCAACATATTCTACTTTAAAATATATGTAAACTCAACCGCCCTCTTTATAGAATTACCCTTAAATAATCGCAATCATGTCATTGATCCCACTAAAAGAGTGACAATCACAATTCCATTATTAGTATATGTTAGGGCCGGATACGCTTAGAGTTGCTTTCATTGATTTCAACAGTTAGAAAAGAATCATATTCATCTGAAAAAAACATAACTCTTTAATTCTACATGTAACTCATTCAAAGTGGGGTTATATATGTTACTCATCCACACAACAAAATTAATATAGTATGGGGTCATATGGCAGAAAGACAATTTTAACCCTTATAAAACTACAAGTATTATTATAGGCATAGCTCACCTTGCCCTTCTGTTCTGAAACCACACTTCCACTTGTCTAGGCCTCAGATTCAGCTGCTTCGCTAATGCCTGCTTTTGTTTCTGACCAAGAAAAACATATATATTCAAATATTGAGAAATCTTATTATTTGGTCCTTAAATTTACACCGAATTAACTAATTAATCTCTAAATAATCAAAATATACCATTTAGTCTCTGAATTATTGCAATTGTCAATAATTTGGTCCCTGGGGACCATAAAATAAAAATTCAATATAAATTCAAGGACTACAAAATACTAATTTAGTGTAAACTCAGGGACAAAAAAGTTTAAAATTAGTTCAAATTTCGAGACCAAATTGTCACTAAGGACAAAATAGTTGATAATTGAAATATTTCAGGGACCAAATTATATATTTCAATTATTCAGAAACTGATTGATTGACTGAATATAAATTTAGAGACCAAATAGAAAGTTTTCTCTTTAAATATATATATAGAGAATAAACATAGAATTTGAATATTTCATTTCTCAACAATATATTTCCTACACTGACTTCATATATAACTTCTCCCCTAAATTAGTATACAGGTAACCGAAGTTTTCATTAGAAGACAAACCATTAAATTCTAGTGGTCAAAATTTCATTTTGATCCTTATCTTATAAGATAAATTTGATTCCGGTCCTCAAACTTTTCAATTTATTTTACCACGAGTTTGAAACATGGTTTTGTCTGACTTGTAGAATAAAAATGGAAGATTTCTCTCTATAATTACAAATTAGAGATATATTTGTTATTAGTTTTCCTTTCTCTTTCAGCTATAATAATGACAATGCAAACAGAATTTTGGAGGACCAAAATGAATTTTTGACCAATTTAAATTTATTAATTTTAGAACACAACTATCATTTAATCCCAAATGTGACCCCTAAACATGAAGCAAATTACTGAAACGCCCCACAACTCACCGGATTGAGTGTATTGTGCTCCTTGAACGTCTCCTCCAACACAATAGCCTGTTCCTTCGACAGCCTCAGCTTCTTCCTCGAACCATCGTCGCCGTCGCCGTCGCCATCGTTGCTCCCGGGAGAGCACGAGGTCCTCTCGGCGGCGTCGTTGTCGTCTCCATTCGCCTCCCTCTCGTTTCGCTTCCCACTAATACTCGATATCGTACTATTCGGCGAGGACACACCATTATTATTCTCATCGTGGCAGTCCGGCGCCGAATTCACATCTATTCCTGCCGGGAACAACGATTTTGTGTGGGAGTTTCGTACAGAAGGCAAGCTCAAACTCAAAGCCAAGCCTTCTTCTTTGTCAGCCATTAATTGTGAGAAGTGGGTTTGGAATTAGGCCTCTGTATATATAAAGAGATGTGAATTGTGAGTGTTTGGATAGTGAGAAAGCAAAAGGGAAAGAGAGAGAAAGTGGGGTATGGTTTTTTTGTGTAACAGAGGCTTTTGCTTTATATATATGGTAGAGCAGAGTAAAAGGATAGAAAAGTAGAAAGAAATGAAAGAATATATATAGAGGGAAGTGTGAGTGAAGGGTGTCTCAGTGTCAGACTAACAAATTGCCTCTCAATCATCACTCACACCATATAAATGCCTACCAAGTACCAACTTGCAACTTCTTATTACTTGTTAACCATGGTTACATTGATTCAACCTATGTTGAAATTGAACGAGTATAGATAATTACGATTAATTTTAAAAATTATAGAATACGAATACAAAAATATTTATTTAAATATAAAATTATATAATTTTTTGTTGTAAATGTATGCACTTTTTGTTTATTAATTAAAAAATGAATTTCTATTAGAACAAAAATAAAATTAGATAGGAATACAATCATACTTTTAACTATTGGAACGAAAAGATAGTTAGAATATCTGGTATCAATATTTTATAATATAAATATTTTATTAGAGTTTATATATTTTTATTAATAGATATTAAATATCATATTTAACATGTATTCAGTTTTTGAATTAGAATATCTTATCTTATATTTATTATTTTTAATATTTTAAACACTTGTTAGATATTGAATATTAAATAATTTACAAATACAAGTATATTTGTTATAACCAAGCTTGGTTGGTCTAGTGGTTAGCTCACTAGGTCGCTTAAGCAAGTGTTAGAGGTTTGATCCCCACCTTGTGTATGCAGCAACTGGATTGACCAATGACAAACTCTTAAATGGAGCTCAGATCCGCAGAGAATTTATTCTTGGCTCATCAGACTGAGGGATACCTTGGGCAACCAAAAACAAAGTACATTTGTTATTTTTACAAATACAAATACTAAAATGAAGAAATGCAAATATAAATATAGATAGTAATAAAATAACAAATGTACTTAGTTAAAGTTGAAATAAAGTGAAGTTGTTGTGTTGCAATAAAATAACAAGTGTCTGGATTTTAATGATTCTGTTGAGACAAAAGTGGCTTTTTTCCTATGTTGACTGTTGACTATGTGTATTGTAGAGAGCGAGACCAGGAACCACCCGACTGAACCGAACCCTATTTCGCTCCCTCACGCGCTTTTCTTCCACGCTCCTCCAATCATCACCTCATCATCATCATCATCTCATCTCATCCAACAATCCAAAATAATTTTTACAAGGCTAATTAAGAAGCTATCTTTTTTTATAAATTTTTAATCTAAACAATCATTTATAGTTAATTTTCGTGTGTATCATTTACCATTTACTTTTTTAAAAAAAATAATAATCCTTCCTTATATTACTCTTTTAACATTTTTAGTTTCGCACATTTAAAATTTTTCAAAGTTACAAACTAATATCAAAATATTAATTTTGCTTTTAAGAAAATAACTTAGAAAAAAATTATATCAAATTTTAGAAATATTTATCTAATTCATCAAACATTAATACTATCAAAAGTAAAATAATAAAAGAATATCTATTTTTAAAGATATTTATCTCCATCTTTTTCGTTCAATGGAAACATTAAGAGTCAATATCTCAAAGTTGTTAAATAGATAGTTGCTGACGTCGATAGTTGCTTTTGCCTACTTTTCTTGTTTTCAAACCCATATAATGATTATCTCTTGAAGTATTTCATTTTTTCTTTTCATATTCTTTCATCAAAATAAGTCTAATCTCTAATCTCTCAAGTTTTGGTGATGATTTATTGTCTTAATTTATTCTTGAGTCTTGTCTTTATATGTAAAAAGTTATGATATATTATTGGATTGACTCAAATCTAAACATCTAAGGGCCTGTTTGGGAGAACCCCAATTCTAATCCAATCCAATCCAATCCAATCCAATCCAAATGGATGGGATGAGATTATAATTTAATTGGATGAGATGAGATGATGTATTGGTGTTTGGGTGATTTTAGTGATAATGATGTTAAATAGGGTGTGAAATTATATAAAAGGGTATGTAATGATTGTGGTTGGTAGAAATAAGTTGATGGATTTTTGTAATTTGTATAGGGGTAGAAATGGTAGGAAATAATGAGATGAGATTGAGATAATAAGATGAGATGAGATGAGATGATAGGTGTTTGGTTGTGTTTTGATTGAAATGAGATTGAGATGAGATGATATTGGGAAGTGTGATATGGTATTGGAAATTGTGAGGATGAGAAAATTTTGGATTGAGGGTTAGGGGTCAATCCAAATCCAAGTGGATGAGATGAGATTATGGGCCAAAATGAAAATAATATTGGAATTATTTTTAAGAATACAATTTGGTCCATAAATTCGAACTGTTCCAATTAATCAATCTCTAACATGTGTAAATGATAACTCGGGCCTTGTAGAAAACCCCAATCATTAATAATGAGGTCTATTTATGAAATTCAACGACAAAAAAATAACAAATAATAATTTGAAGACCAAATAGCAAATTACAAAACAACACTAAATTGTAATAAAATGTGTGGTGAAAGGTTCATTTTGGTCCTAAATGTATGACCTAATATTCATGACCCAGCATTACTCTTTCTAGGGGTGTTCATGGACCCAGCCCAACCCGGCGTACCCCCAATTTTTTTTTTGTTTTTTTTTTACTTTTTATTATACTATTTTTATATTTTATACTACTAAATATTTTTTTAATTGTAAGAAATACATATCTATTATTATTTTTATCAATTGTATATTAAAAATATACATAAAATATATATTTAGTCTTAATTAAATCAACATTTTTTTAACAATTAAGTCAAATTAAATGTCTTTATTGATAAAAACATCATTAAATTGATCCAAAATTAATTGTTTTACCAATATATATAAGTTAAAATATATATAGAATAAATAAATAAAATTTTAAAAAAAAATTTGGCCCGGCCGGACCCTGGTGGACCCGGTGACCCGACCCAGCCGTGGACCCGGCCCGTGAACATGCCTAACTCTTTCTATAATAATATAAGAGACAAGCATAATTGAAGAATGAGAAATATTGCAACTAAAAAAATAATAATATTATAAATTTTTTGTTTAATTGAATTAATATAATATATATATATATATATATAAATAAGAGTGTGTGTAGGGTGTGTGAAAGAGAGAGAGAGAGGTGTATGTGTGTGTGAGAGAGAGAGAAAGAGAAAAAATGTGAGTGGAAAAGATAAAAAAATGATGAGAAATGATAGATAGAGAGAGAAAATTATAAGTGTAATAAATGAGGGTATGTAAAATTACTATTTTGTCTAGTTCTCTTTTTTATATTTTTATTGAAGTGTAGGTAAATATAGGTATATGAATAGGGGTAGATGAGTAAATGTAAGAGAAAATTGGATGGGATGATGATTTGGATGAGATGAGATGAGATGAGATGAGATGGAGGGTTCAATAAAAACCAAATCCAGTACTGTTCATCCAATCCTAGAATGAGATGAGATTGGATTAGGATTGGACTGGAATATTGGGGCTGCCAAACAGACCCTAAATTAGAAAGTTTCATTCTTGAGGTTATATGACATTTACACTATTGAAAAACACTACTATTATAATATGCAAGTGTAATATAATAGTAATATTTTTTTATTAGCACCACTAAGAATTATACAATGTTGTCATTCTAAACTCATCTTATGAATAGAAATAGATTATATTTTTACTTTTAACAATATTTATCAATTGTTTTTGCTCTATATTATGAGATTGAAGTTTTCTAATTGATTGCAAATGTTCCTATATATAAATGAGAGGTGTAGTGATTGATCTCTTTGTAATATCACCTTATTTATTTATCTCCAAAACCAAAATTGACAAAATAACGGACAATTTTCTTTTTTGATTTTACATTTTCCATATGTTATAATTTTTTCCCCTTTTTTTCGATAAGCAAAGTGCCATCTAGATAAATTCAAATCATGTGTTAATTATAAGAAGAACTCGTTTTTAGTAATTGGTAAAAGCAAATCCTTATTGAACTAATAATAGACTAAAAGACCTTTTCCAAAATAATAATAATAATATTCATAATTTTAATAACTTGAAATTGAAATTGAAAGGCAAAAAAGTTTCAAGTGTGGGGACCCATGTGACATGGCTTTTGGAATCAACACAGAAACGGCATGCCATCTCCAAAAATCACGAGCCCGGCAAAGTGGGACCCGCAACTGCACGTGCGAACCTGAGTGATGCTGATATAAGATTTTGATTCTCTTACAAAATAATTTATAGGTCAAAGTATAAATTTGGTCCTATATCTTTTGTTCAGTTCTCAATTTGGTTTTATATCTTTGTTTGTTGCACTTTTGGTCTCATATCTTTGGGTAGGTCTCAATTCGATCCCCTATTTTTTTGTTGCAGGTTTGGTCTCATATTTTGGGTCAATATAGAATTGGTCATATATCTTTAGGTCATGTTTAAAAGTGGTCTTATATCTTTACAAAAGGATCAACTAACGGTTGATCTTGATGCAAAGATATAAGACTAATTTTTCAACCTAACAAAAATGATGTGGGACCAAATTGGGACATTTTGTAAAGATAAGAGACTAAAAGTGTTACAAAAAAGATACATGACCAAATTGAGAACTGAGCAAAAGATTCATATGAGAATAATTTTGCGCTTTGGCCTAATTTATAATATGTTTCAAAAACATAAACATAAAAATTAAAAGACAAAAGTATTATTGGTATTCCTAAAATATGCGATCATTTTTAGTTGTACTCCTAAAGTTTTTTTTTTTTGAATTAATTGTACCTCCAAGTTCAATATATAAGGTTGATTTCAGTTATAAGCTAAAAATTAATTTAGTCAATTATATTTGAATTTTAGCTTGACAAACTATTTATGTATCAATAATCATGTATATTAATAATTTTATTTATTTAATGATTTTAATTAGCTATCTTTTGATATTTTATATCAATAAATAGAATTTATGTTTCTAAGAATTTTAATAATAAATAAATGAACCACAAACTAACTTAAGGGCCCACGATGACTGGATATGCATGATCTTTTTGTAACAATAATACACTTTTAAGACACAACACAGTTTTTGGATTATTAAGGAAAGATGATTCTTTTTTATCACTGCGCCTTCATGTATATATGTTCAATTTTAGAAATTTTTTATTGATTATAATTGTTATAATTTACTTAAGAATAATATATGTGGAATAAAGTCAAATCACAATAACTTTCTATATTTTAATTTTAAATAATAATAAACGAAAGTAGAGAATTTTTTTATTATCATCGACACTCACTCACTCGTCTATTATCTTAATATGTTATATTAATATATAATAGTATATTTTTAAGAACTCGTGAGACAGAAAATACAAACAACTTAAAAACGAGAAGCCTTTTTATACTACGACTTGACCGTCATAAAAGCACGGCAATTATTAACACTAGGGTAGGACAAATAAACATGTACGTGAAATAAATTAAAGATTAAGTTGTTTACTCAGTACAAAAGAAGAGATTAAATAATAATTTTCTTTTATTTTAATTACATATAATATTTTTATTTTAGTATAGGTAAAAGGACGATCAGAAGACTCTTTTCACATATAATATAACTAGAGGCTTTGCGTGCTCTAACGGGCACGCAAATATGTATATAAAATATAAAATTATTTAAAAATAATTTGTTAAGAGAGAATATCACATGGTACCAGAGTGTCACTTTTTAAATCACCGGGTACTAAAGTGAAATATAACCAAACTATAGGGTAACAAAGTGTAATTTATCCTTTTCTTATGGAGCTCAAAATATTAATGAAATCAAAAGTAACTTGTATGGGGTGAGACTTGAGAGAACATGGATTAGAGGAAAGTGAGTGATCTCTTTTTCTTTTTTAATTTTTTAATTCAATAATTTTTATCAACCATAAAGAGATGAAGTCATATAATATAAAATATAGTATAGATATAGATATAGATATAAATTAACATGTGATAATTGATTTTCTCCTTTGTTTTTTTTTCGTTCAACTCAAAATAGATTATAGGTTTTCAAGAAAGGAATCATCTTGCTTATCCAGATATTTGCATGAAAGAAAAAGAAAAAAAAGAATGTTCTTTAAAAAAAGTGTCCTTTACTTGAGTTGATTTCCCAAATCTTTTTGCTCAAGAATATTATTCAATTTGATTAAAAACATATTATCTTCCAAATATTTACGTACAAAAAAATAACGTTATTTAAAAAAGTGTCCTTTATATAAAACAGTTATTTCTTTAACAATAGAAAACATTATGAATTATTATTGATAAATTATTCATAGTATGCATCAATCATAAACTAATAATATTATTTTTATCAATTAACTTTGTTACATTATCAATTAATACTATCACGGCATTAGGTAATAGTGTCATATTATCCATTAAGTTAATAATTTTAAAAAAGAAAAAAAAATTAAGATGAGATTTTAAAATGAATTCACTCAAGAAAAATTACTAATATATAGCTTATTATCAAAATAAGATTTTTTTTTCATGTTTAGAAAAGTCAGTCTCCAAAGAGTATGAGTAAGAATGTAAGATCTTCATTTATGTCACTTTCTTGTTGTCAACTTTTATTTATTTTTTATTTTGCCCCTTTTTATGGCTGAAAATGTTTGAGTTGAGATTTGAATCTAATTCTTTTGTGAAGAGTTTTGAATTTGGAGAAGTCCACATCCACAAATAACCGGACGGCAATGATTTTGACATTGCATGCATGGAGTCTCATAATATTAATTACAAAATTTAATACATAAATGGGGTGTTTGCAATTTTTTATTGTGTAAAAAAAATATTAGATGGAGATAAACACAAGTATAGTCTCGAAAGTATTTGCAATTTTAGTTGTTCACTTATTTTAATAGCTTATTTGAAAAATAATCTGACAATAAAATATAGGCGAAAGTACTAATTTTGTCATCAAATTTTATACCAAATGACAATTTCATTCACAGTCCTTTTTTGCTGTCAATTTCGTCTCCAATGTTTCATATTTTAGACAATTTTATCCTTTGACTAACTCCTTTAAATAAATTAATGACAAAATATATCATATTTTTCAATCTAAGTTAATATTTGAGTTTTTTTTTCTATTAATTTTACATTATATATTTAGCTAAAGTAAGAGAAAAATATAAAATTGACCAAAACCTAAAAAATTGGGAACGAAATTGACAATTAATATAAAATTTAGAGACGAAATTAGTAGTTTTACTTAAAATATATTAATAATAGAAAAGGAAAAAAAGATTTGAAAGTAATAGGTTAGTGTGAGTGGCACCCACCAAATCTTTGGTAGATTATTGTAGATATCTTATGTAAAAGTAAAACTTAATACTAAAATAAATAGAGTTGAGTTATGTGTGTCACGTGGGAGATGAGACTCTTTCCCTTTGTCTCCCACAGCTTTTGGATTCGGACACTGCCAACTATCTTTTTCTCTTTCTTTCTATTTTGTGACAACCAAATGAACCTTTTAATCCTTGAGATAATACCACTAATCATAATTATTGAACTATCTGATAAAGAATAACTTTGGCATTGCCCATAAAGTCTTGCAATTTACAAACATTAAGCGCAGTGGCAATGGTGGTCGCATGATTATAGGATTGATATATAGCGATGGTGGAGAAGGGTTTTGCTTTGAGAAAGTGGTACACTCAAGACTCAACCCCCCCCCAANCTAGCCCTCTTCCTTTTTTTTTTTAGTGAAGTTAAATTATAATACAAAAGTAAGTCATTCATTTCATAATCTCATACATAATCAACCAAGTAAAATTAATAATGTCTATTTAACCAATTCGAAACTACAAATTATTTTTTAAATCATTTTTTCTATGTAGCTAACATCATAAGCAAATAAAATCACATCAGACACCTAAAATATATCAACAACTTGAAACTAAAAATTCATAAAAAAAAATATATGATTAATTTTCCAAAAAAAAAAAAAGCATAACCATATTAAAATTTATCTCAAATACACAAGACCAAAAGTGTAATTTAATATTAAAAAAATTAAGTTTAAAGAAATGTAAGAAAGGAGAGCGAGCTCCCATAATTAAAAAAATTGAGAAAATATAATTTAGTTCTTCAATTTATCCCAAAATTTCAATTTAATCTTGAAATAGTGGAAATACATTGTTTAGTCCTTATTTTTTATATATATATATAAACATTCATTTTTTAATCCCTACATTTCAGGGACTAAATAATTATAATTTGTAAAAAAAAATAAAGGATAAAGAACGCACTAAAAATATTCAAGAACTAAATTATAATTTTGAAACAAATTTAAACACCCAAAAAATAATTCTCCTATTTGTTAAACTGGCGCATTGGAAAGTCGAAAGTAATAACATAATAGGTTAGTCCAACAAAATTCTTATCACTCGAGGGTTCCTCTTTCGCGTTTCAACAAGTTTATATTGTTCTATTGACCCAACAAAGAAAAGAGTGTAGTTTGTTATGCTACCCTACAAATTCAAGTGTTGTTTTCTTTAAGAGATATATGATGTTTGAGGCAGTAAATGGTCACAACAAATTTGAGCAAAGCCCCAATCTTTCTCATAATAACCTGGAGTATAAATCATAGAGATGCAACCTATTGCTGAAAGATCCAGAAAGAAAATTCCAAAAATAGTTTTCCTACAAACTTTCTAACTTGAAACCTAACAGTAACAGGAACTATATTTACTCATCACTTTTGTAATGGAAAGCATAAATACTTACACTACCATAGAACACTACACTATCTAACGAAATTGATTTTAGCGCCTCATCAGCCATACCCTTTCACTCAATATAAACTTCAATGACAAGAATCCAAACATCTCATGCGCCATTTGAGGATAGATTATACTAGCTCTGTGAAACAAATGGTAGATTGTTAGACGGAATATTGTACTTCGAAATCACCATACCAGACATCTCGGAAAGATTACATATTACATAACGATCTATTTTTTTCCCTATAGACAACAAAAACAAAATACCTTCAATTAAACAATGATACTGTTACAACCTGACAAAAGTTTGAATACTACTAAATATCCGCTAGATCAACACTTTGGTAAAACACATTCTAAGTTCTAACCATCTATGTAAACTCCCTACTTACACAAATGAAACACCAAATGCAAAAGGAACAAAGCTGGGTTCATGGCAGAGCACCGCATAGATGAAAACCAGAGATCCTGATTTTACAGGTTTGTCATCTCCGGAAACTGAATAAATTAGGTATCTATTAGTTTCAACAGGAGGAAAAGCAAAACATATCTTTTTAGGAGAAAACATATCAAATCAACTAACTCACAAGCTCAAGCATTGGCATGGCTTAACTAGATCATTTTCATGTAAAAACCATGGTTTGCCAACTTATGTGTAGAATACAACAAAACATTAATAATTATTATAACAATCTATCACAGTTCAGTTGGTTGATATCAGCGCAAGCTAAAACTTCCTCTATGATCATCAACTTACAGTAGCAATGAGACATCTTACAATAAATTAGACATCATTTCAAATTTACCTAGTCTCCCACAAAACTCCCACTTAAGCATTTACAGAAGAGCTTTTGAAAGAATACCTCTACTGATTATTGGGTGCCAGACTGTTGTATCAACTGTGAGTATATATACTCGTCAACTCTCTGCTTAGCCAATGCAACCTGCTTTAATAAAAAGATCAGTAGAGTAGAAACATGACTTATTTATAATCCACAACCAAAATAAATCAAGGGGAGAAATGGAATGTCATTGGTTAAACTCCATAGAGTCACCAAATTGTACATGACACAATCTAAACCATGCAATTTGGAGGATCTAAACCCTACCTCAAGACAATAGATGCCAGGTGAAAATTTAGGCAAACTGATGGCCAAAATGAAAATAATCCCCAAGTGTTTCAAGTTTCCCTATTACAAGCTCAGACTCTCATGTGACAAGCAGCCACTTATCCAAAATGCTGTATATTTGGAAAACTTAATTGATATCATCAATGCTAATAGCAACAGAATTGAGTGAGATTTAAACTAATGACACACTAATTGCATCAAAGTTCCAACGAAAAAAACCCTATGGCCAATACAAGTGACACAATTTCCTCTTTTTCACATCCTACTAAAAGAAAGGGGTCATTTTCCATATCTTGCAAGCTTCTGCTAAAATGGAAACAATAGGGATTATTTGCATTTATTCCAAATTTATTCACTCCAATTTGAGTCTCAAAGTCAGGTATCCACAACCCATGCATGAGAGACTAGCAAGTAGCCAAGCAATAAAGTCTACCACCCAAATGTCACAACTATCCTGCTTATTCTACCATGCAAGTCAAAAGGCTAAATTATCAGCACAAAACGATCACCTGTTGAGCACTACCACCAAACTGAATTTGCCGATGCTTCTGTTCACCTTTTCCTCCATAAACCTGCAACATTTTCTCAGTGATGTAGAGATCCCCAAATATAGGAAGAAATTCTGACAATAAAAGAAAATAAAAAGAAACAGAAAAGGAATAGAGCTTGAATGTCAATCCAAGAACTGTAAACTTTCCTATGGAAGGCCATTAACATTCTGATTTGCTGTAATTTTGAGCAATGACTGAGCTACTAGACAAGAAGTTCTAACCTTGATCATTGCTCCAGACTCATTTCTGATCCTTGAAATATTCGAGCCGCATCTGCCGATCAACCCACCAACCAATGTCTCCGAAATCAGCATCTCGAAGGTAACATAATCAGCTGCAAGATTGGTTGTCCTAAAGATGATGTGGTTGTAAGACAATACTTCAAAACTTGATACAACTGCTAAATGACATCTAGAACTGTTATGATATAGAAGACATTAAATAACCTGAAGTAGGGTCAAGATATGGTTGAGGTGGTCGTATTGCAGCATAATTGTATGTTGGGCTGATTGAAATCACTTGTCTAGGGGGGTTTTCCCTACAAAAATATTGAAAGACACGTCACATAAAGTTACAAACAAAACTAGTTCGCTCATGTCTACGCAATTCATTGCATTCATGCCATGAATCAGGACATGGGTTCGATCTAGTACCAAAAAGAAAAAGAAAAGTTACAAACAAATTCTCAAAAGTAAATTAAATCAAAATTATTGGCATATCAAAGTTCAATATCATACCTTAGTTGACAACCTATCTCCTCCAAGGCTTTCATTACTGCAGAGACATCACCTGATAACTGAATTCAACAAAAACGTTGACCAAAATTCAGCAGCAAATTTAAATAATCCACATAGGAGATAATGGCAAAGGTTATAACAGCAAGACTTTTGGAGACTCCTCAGATCCTTAATGTATTAATTGAATAAATTCAACCAAAAGTAAAATAGAAAATCAAAAGCAAGATGAAAAAAAACTCTTAAATCAACCAAAAAAATAACAATAAATTCCCAAAATTTGCTAGTTGGAAAAACCTCTCAAATTGTACCTAAACAACTATTAGAAACTCAACCATATCATCTAAGTTCATTATTAACAACAGAGAGCATATTATATGTTATCATATTTCAGATAAACTTGAATTTTTCCATTAGATGTTTACAAGGTGTATATTGCATATGCCTTCTACCAGATATATTTGGTTTGGCCATTAGGCAGTTACGTTTTCAAATACAAAAGAACATATATCACCAATCACATTGATGAAGAGTTAACTGGTAGTACCACCAAGCAACTTAGAAGATAATTATTTTTCTTATATCTTTTAAAACATAATCACAAAATGGAAGTTACTTCCAGAATCCAAGTCCCATTGTAACATTACATATTCAGCCAAAGTTAAACGACATACTCTACAAACATGAGAAAAAGGTGCCTATTAAACAACCTAGAGCAGCTTAGTTTAATAAAGTTATCAGAAAAGTTGTCATGTCAGGCATAGTACAAAAATGTCATATGAGAAAATATGTTCCCACTCATTGTTGTTAAAATAGTAAGTCAGACCATTTTAGGAGAAACATAATTGTGCCTTAGATGACAATAATCAAAGTAGAATAAGCCACCTGTACTACTCGATCAGATTCATGAGCTGATGCACATAAAGGCAACTGATTAGGTGCAAGAACTGTAATTGTGGCACCAGAAGAATTCCTTAACTTCTCAATGTTTTGACCGGACATCCCGATCAACCCACCAGCCTGGGACCCAGCAATCAAGAGCCTTATTGTATTGGCAGCCACATGCCCTGCTGTAAGTTTTGATGCATCAACATTACTGTCATCTTCCTGTTGTAAGGTGCATAGGTTTTGTTAAGAACAACAACAGAGTCACTGGATTTATTAATTGAAATTCAAAATAGTAGTCTATAACCAAAAAAAAGCTTAATGGTCTCTCAAATGGGACACTTGATTGGCCAATCAATAATAGTCAAAATCTTCAGACCTCCTGCTTAATGGTGAATTCTATAAAACATTATGCTAGTGAAAGACTTGGCAATGCTCAATCAGGACAGTCTTACCTTTAAAATTAAATTGGCTATTTGCTGAAGTGCATTCTCAGCATCAGTAGTGTTCTCATCATTATCTTTAGAACTAATAATTATAACTCGCTCCTCATGACGCTGCACAAACAAAAATTGTATATTAGGTTTAGTAAATGTCAGTAAGTCTGAATTCTGAAAGTCCTCTACTCAAAAACTACATATCCAATCCAATTAACGCCCTTGATGGCAAATGTTATTATTTATTCTGGCTAAGTTACTATATGGTAATAAGCAAAACTCAAAAAAAAATCCACATCATAGATGCAAGGAAATAGGCATTACGTAATTTAATTGACAGAGTGTGCCATATGTAGACACAATGAAGCACAGATGGTTTCTGAGGCATTGGCTTCACTAAGACACACGCCTCGGTGGTGCATTGGGCTCCTTTTCAGTAACTAAGGCGACAGAACTTAGGGGAAAAAATTGAAATAAAAAGACAATCCAGCCCCCAGCCCAAGCCAAACAGATATATACTGACAGTTTAAAATAAGAAGGCCAACCCAATAGGATTATGTTATAAAGATATATTATTTAGGTTGTTATTCTGGGTTTGGTATACAAATACATAAAACAAGAAAGGGAACACAAACACAAGAAAACAGAGCCGATGTAAACGGGCATACAGTTAACATGAATAGTTAATTTATACTGCAAATGTTATTACAAACTTACATCTCTCTATATTTGTTAATATAGCATATGTCTAAAAATTTGTTTCAAATTACAGTACCCTAGTTGGCTTATGCGATACTTCTCGCCTAAGGCCTTTTAGGGGCTCACGGCTGGCGCCTTTCGCCTTTAACTACCTCCATTAAGCAAAATTTATTATTAAAACTACACTCACCTAGAATGTCAGTTAAAGCAATATCCTATTCTATAATTCTTCATATGATCACAAAGCAGCCAAGCATTGCCAGTGAAAGGGCATATTCTTGATTTCCAAAATTCTTAAAGAATATAGCTGAAAGCAAATCAGTTTTATTATTCAATCTATAAGTAATCTTAGCAAAGGCTGAACGAACAACTACATATTGCACAAAAAGAGTATCCTAATATTTGTTCATATTGCCTACTGAATCACTTATTTCGTTAAAGAAGAATAATTTCTCAAAGAAACCTAAAACACAACTTAACCCTTTTTATCCTTCTCGCTTTCTCGGCTACCAAACAGATACCACAAACAAACACAAATTACGACTTACAGCAATAGCGTCGGCAATTTTAATGGTGGCTTTCGTGTCCTCTCGAATCTTCTGAATACGACACCCCTCTTTACCGATGACCTTGCCGATCTGCCTCGACGGCACCACGATCCTAAATATGACGTCTTGACCCTTTACCCTTTTGGCCGCCGACTGGTCAGAAATTCCGGTTCCCGGAGCTTCATCTTCCCGACGGCGTTTGCCGGAGGCGGATTGGCCGGATTCTTGGACGGAAAAGGGCAGCGGAAAAGGCACGTGAATGGGCATCTGCATCTGCATCTGCATCTGCATCTGATAAGGCATCGGCATCTGCATAGACATGGGCATAGGGACTTGCATAGGCATGGGTACCATTGGGTTTTGAGGAACCATGGGGTTTATGGGAATTTGGCCTTGCTGCGACATTGCTGGTTCAGAGAGGTGACCAAGAAGAAAAGGCGCATACTTTTGCAGGGGAAGAGTATATATATATTGGCGTCGAGACGTCGAGGGTTTTATCATCGGCTCTTCTAAATGACGGTCATGCCCTTTGCTTAGATTGATTGCAAATTTGCAATACGAGGAAAATTTTCTTTTGTAAATATCTCTTTTTATTGTTTTTAAAGTTTAAAATCGATTAAAAATATTGATTCAAGTTCAATTGCAATTTAATTTTTATAAAAACATTGTAATTTAATTGTGGTAAAATGATATTAGTTAAATATATATTGTATATAATATATATCATAAGTTTACTCATGTATTACTTTAAATAAGTGTATGTACTGAATTTTATAATTAGCATAAGAATATATTATTATTGATCTTATATGGTTATTGTTAATGAGGAGTATCCTCATTAATTGAAAATAATAAATAACTTTCAAAACAATATAAAAAAAATTTTGTACAAAAAAAAAACATACTATATCAAGTAAACAATATAAATTATAAATTATTTTGGATATTACAACTTGATATTGCTTAAACACGACTTTGATTTCAAAATGTTATGAATACAATTATTTTGATTGGGAAATTCTCTCATCTTATCTATTCTCTAAGATATAATAAGGAGAAGCAAGCCTCAAATCATGCCACATGGCTCCTACGTGGCATGGGGCCCACTGTCTAATCTGACATGGCTAATTCGTGTTTCTTACGTGACTCCTATATGGCATCTTTGATTTCACTAAATGCATGCCATATGGAATTTAGCTGACAACTATATATGTTTTGCCATTGAAAATTGTAAAATTATCATAAATAATTGTAATTACGTTTTGCCATGCTTATTTGATACGTTTTGCAATTTTGTGTTTTAATTAATTTATTTCATAGATCACAATTCCAATTATAGTAATCCTATAAGCATGATTGGCAATCACAATCATGAATTATGTGATCGAGTATTCTTGATTGATTATCATAGCTATTGTTTAGTAGTTATTTTAGGCAATACTAGAAATTCATGTAAATTATGTGAAAATTCCTATTACTTCACGAAATTATAATTAATATAAAATTAATTTCAATAAATATCATAACTTTGTCAAATTATGATTTTTAAGATAATTTGTAATTTGTTTATGTAATAATTTCGACTAATCCTAACTATAATTGTCCAATTTGAAATCGCAATTAATTTGATTACATGGTATATCTCTATATAATCAATTAACTCACTATAGAATCAATTTGGTACCTGATTAGAAATTGTAATCAATTACTTGAGTATCACCAATTGAAGAAAATTGTCACACCCAACCTAATTTTGGTTTTGAGATTTAGCGCTTGTACGAAGTGAGTTTGGTTCAACCATTGCTTTAATATAGTCGTGAAAGTTATGCTCTGAAAGATGCAGAATAAAACATAGAATTGATCTTGCGTGATAATCAGGTAATTCCTTCTTTCGGATCATATCTTGCTCAATCATTCTAATTAATTACGTTAACCTCTATTGCAATTTTCATGAATGCATATAATTTTGAGCAATTAGTGACATTTAGTTTGATTTGTTATAAATACAATTTTATTGTCAGTCGTTTATTGCAGGAAATTTTTTTAAAATTCAAATTCAATCATAATTATTTTTTAATAGCATTGTTAGGTAAAATTCATCCCTATTAACTCTCATTTGTATTATAAATACACATTCATGTCATTGTCCAAAAATCACAATAATCTACATGTTCTTTTTACGATCTTCTCATTTTTGTCCTTCATCTTTCTGACTATAATTTTGTTTTGGTTTGTTGTGTCAAGAATAGCAAGCGATCACTCCTTTTCAAATTGCAATAGAATTCTTTCACATTATTTACGAGGTACTATTTTCTCTATCACAATTTAAAATCATTTTATGTTAGTCTTTTTAATTATTTTGCACATATCTAGATTTTTAACTCACCGTTTTCTCTTATTCTAACGTGTTAATATAATGTTTTAACTTTACTTTTGTATTTGTTTCCTTCACCTAATGAAAGTTGATCACTTTGATTCAACATGGAAGATACTTTATTTCTATGATTGATGGTAAGGTATTTATTATCTTTACGATTATCTTTATAATTATCTGTTATGTGCAATATATATATAATTCATTTCATTAAGCACATATAATTTCATTTTCAACATTTTGCTATCGCAATTTTTGTCCGCATTTTGCATATGTAGGCACTTCCTTCTTCTGAAAATTATGTCTTTGTATCAGTGATAGTGTGTTAATGGCATTAGTCTAATCTATAAGTCCCTTGACTTCGCAATTTATCTATCTTGGTAGCATATATCAAAGATTTCATATTTTATATTTGTGTTTATATGTATGTATCTTCTTTCGGTGTCCTCAATTATATTTTACTTTACTTTTAATCATGACAGTTTTTATAATTTTATTTTGAATTTTCTATTAATATATTATATATCATTTCAAAACAGATATACAATTCCACAAAAATCTTCGGTGACAACAGATTTTGACGATGACCAAGCTACTTTTCTGGAAGAAGATAAGACAATGATTGATTGAGGCAACGATTCTTGATTAATTTATCAAGATAGATAGTTATAATTATGAGGGTAACTAAATGAAAGAATAAACTACCTACCCAAAAAAAATGAAAGAATAAACTACAAGAAAAATTAAGTAACTACGGGGACAGCAAAAATGTTATATTTTTCTTTTATAAATTGTATGTGTGATATGGTTATACTTATAGTCTTTAATAAAGATATTTTTTTTTCCTTTTTTTGATGGTCAAATCCATTCGTGTATATATGGAATATTTGTACATTTAATTACTGGTCATTTTAATTTTAAAAGTGCATTCTTTCTAAATTTTACTTATTTTATTTAGTAATATCTGTGAATAAATTATTATCTCATCTCAACATTTTAAAAATATATGAATGAAACTCTTATATTTAAAATCAAATAGTAAAATAGATTTAAAGTATATGATTAAGATCATTATTAATATATGATTAAAATTATTTTATTGTCTAATATTTCTTTTGCTTCTTGCTCTATTGTCAGTATTTGATATTTTTAACTTATGATACAATCTTTAATTCACTATACCATTAAAACAATATTTATAAAATGAAAATTTTTAGTAATGTAAAATCTAATGTTTATAAGTTAATTATAATTATTAAATTAAATATTATATATATATAATTTTTAAACATCAATAATGTAAAATAATAATAATAATAATATATGTTAAAGGAGATTAATATGTATATCTAACTAATTCAATTAGATTTATGTAGATACACACTTAGGAAAATCTTCATAATCAATTATTTAATACTAAATCGTGATTTTTATTTTAAATAGATTTCTATGTAACTATAATTACACAATTCCAACATTATACATGTATCATCCCAATTTTCTCTCAAACTATGATTCCTGAGATTCTAAATTGATTATGATTTAAAAAAAAGAGATCCTATTTGAAAATGTTATTATTTTTAGGATTTTTAATATATCAGAATTTCATTTTTATTTAAATGTTTATTTCAATTTTTAATGTCTAGATTTGAATATTGAGGATCCCCATTATTGGATATTAAATTGTGATTCACTAGCTCTTTATATCTTTGAATTTACTTCTTGATATAGTAGCCAAATGTAATTTTATTGTAAAGATTTGTTTTCTTTATATTCCCCTTTTTAGTGATAATATATAAAGTTGAAATTCAAATTACCAATTGTGTGCATTATATGAGAAAATAACTTAATGTGCTCCAACAATTTAAGATTTTCCTGAATATATACATTTTTTCTAAACTCTAAATTGAAATTTCTTTAGTAATATAATATTTGACATTTGAAATTGATTAAAAAAATTAGAATATATAAAAAAGTCTAAAAAAACTCCAATAACAAGTATTTGAGATGAGTGGTTAAATATTACAATTAACAAAGAAGTAAAATGTGATTTAGATTCATTAATTTTACTCATCTATTTTTATACGCATATGAGATTTTAAAACAATTATACCACATTTACATTATTATGACTTTAAAATTTACAATCTATGATTTTGTACATTAATATGGGATCAATCACACATCTAATATAGTTGTATTTCTAATTTTAAAATAAATTAAAATTAATACTTTTTTTGCATGAAAATTATAATTAATACTACTCGAGAAGCAAACCAAATTTCAACATCAATTATAAAATGTCCATATATTAGTTGCTTACATCTTTAGAACCAAATTTCAACATCGATTAATGTATCAAGACTAAGTTAAAGTAAACAAAGATAGATTGCATTGTTGAAAAAAAAATATTGCAAGAATCTAACAAATGAGAACCAAAGTATAATTCAAGCTTTGTACTATTTATAAAATGATCTTTGTTTCTTAAGGCTTTTCAGTTACTTACCGGTTTGGTTTATGTATATGCAAATTTCTTCATATAATTTCACCAATAAAAATATGGGGATCTTTCCATAAATTTATTATTTTTTCAAAAGCCTATGTATCTTTTTTAATAATGACTTCAATTAATTAAAAAAAAAAGTACTTGCATTCCCCAAGTTGTGAGATGCATAAACTACTTTTAGGTTTTAAAAATTGATAAATAGATACTTTAAACTTTTAAATGAGTGAGGCTATTCAGGGGTGTTCAGTGTCGAAGTTGAAAACTCAATGAATGTGTCTGTCAACTTATTTGAAGGTAAAGAGGTACCATAAAGAAATGTTAAAAGGAACTATTTGTTGACTTTTAAAACTTGAAGATCCTAAGTAATCAAAGTTGAAAGCCCAAAAAATTTATTTGTCAACTTTTAAACTTTGAGTATTTTTTACCCTTGACTTAAAATTCGAGGGATCTAAATGTAATTTCACGAATAAATATTCAATTGTCGTCCTATTGATGATTTGTCATAGTACTATTAACTATTGATCATTTGTCAATAAATAATTATATAATAGCTTAATTATAAAAAATGTCACATATAATTAAAAAAAATAAAATCTAATGGCAAAAACTCCTTTTGTGCCCCTAACGTTTGGGGTCAGTTTCAGTTATACCCCTAACATTTGTTTTGTGTCAATTATGGCCCAAATGTGAAACGTTGGTGTCAATTATACCCTAACTTCAATTTTTTGGGCCAAAATCCTATTTTGGTCCCCCAAGTTTGCTCAAAGTTCCGTTTTGGCCCCTCAAGTCTTCGTCGAACTTTCTAGCGAGATATATGGCGGCCTCGACGAGTACGAAAACTCTTAATCAAAGGTTTTTTGACCTCCTGAGTTCAATGGAGGCCTCCATTTTGCGAAAAAAATGACTGACAAGCCGCCAAAAAATTACATAGTCGCTGAAAAATTAATCAAACGCCGAAAATCATATTTTCGGTCATTTGTTTGCAAAATGAAGGCTGCCATTGAACTCAGAAGGTAAAAGAACCTTGGATTAGGAGTTTTCATAGTCGTCGGGGTAGCCATTTATCTTGCCGGAAAGTTCGCCGGAGACTTGAGGGACCAAAATGTAACTTTGATCAAACTTAAGGGACCAAAATAGAACTTTGGCCCAAAAAACATTGAGGTTATGGTATAATTGACACCAACGTTTCACATTGGCGGCATAATTGACACAAAACAAACGTAAGGGGCATAACTGAAACTGACCCCAAACGTTAGAGGCACGAAAGGGTTTTAGTATGATATATATTTTATAAAGAATAATAGTATAATTTTAGCGGAATATACTTATTATTATTTTTTATAGACTAAATAGTTTACCGTTTTAATCTTTTAAAGACTAAAAAGTATATCATTTCAATTTGTAAATGACTAACCTACGTATTTCAAACTCCCAGAGAGTGAGTTTTCAGCTCAATAATTTTTCGATAAACAAATTGTTAATCAACTAAACATAAAATTATATGATAGCTTAATTAAAAAAAAATGTCACGTATAATTAAAAAAATAAAATCTAATTAATTAATTAGAAAAAAGAAGAAATGTTTTCTCTCAATTCTTCCATCAATATAATCATTTACGGACAAATATTTTTTTAGTAGGATATATATTTCATAAAGAATAATAGTCTAATTTTAGCGGAATATACTTATTAATATTTTTTTAGACTAAATAGTATACCGTTTTACTCTTTCAAAGACTAAAGAGTATATCGTTTTAATCTATCAATGACTAAACTATGTACTTCAAACTCTAAGAGATTGAGTTTTCAGCTCAATAATTTTTCAATGAACAAATTGTTAATCAACTCAACATAAAACTATACTTAAGTAAAAATACATAAGACATGTTTAATTAGGATTAAAATCATTATTATATTGAAATCAAGTATTATTCATAAACACTTTTTTTAGAATTATTTAGTGGAGAGTAAGGGGTAGGGTCAATCTCCAAGCTCACAAAATCCAGTCCAATCCATCATGCGAATTAGGTTGGGTTTGAAATAGTCTACTTGCAAGTGTTTGGGTTGAGTAGCGGGTTCACAAAATTGGATGACCCACCCAACCCGTTAACTCGCACATATAAATTTTTGTAATTTTATATAAAGTTTATGTATTTTCTAAATATATTTTTGTATATTTTGTATATATTTATGTTGTTAATTCTTTATAATCAAGATATTATAACCTTAGCATTTACAAAATTATACATATACATATATATTTATATATATAGTGTTTATAAATGTTTATAAATGTTTTAAAGTGTATTTTAAATGATATACATTTATATATCATATCTTTTTCTTTCACTACTCACAACTCATAAGTTTATAATAACATTTCTTCACAAAGGTGCAGGTTGGGTTGGGCCAAGTTGAGTGATTAAAATGTTAAAACTAACCCAACCCAACCCATATACACCCCTAAAATTACTTATTGATAGCATTAATAGTTGGCAGTGTTATAAGAGTAAGTATGAAATTATAAAATAATAATTTTTAAGGACTAAAATATATACACATGATAACTCTTTTCTCATATCAGAAAGTTATTGAACACTGTAGTTCCTTGACCCAATTTGATTTTGTGTTTCTTGAAATTGTTTTACTCATTCCAAAAAGAAAGTAAAATCTTTCTAACATATCAATAAAACAAACCGTCTTTTTCTTATTTATATACCTTTTTATTGACATTAATATTAAATATCTCATTCTTTTTACCATGATTATTTATGCATAAATTTTGATTTATTATCTTAATAATGAACCATTTAAATTTAAGTGTGTCTCTATTTTCAATGTTATGTTGCATAATCAAACGTGTAATTTCATATATTAATATAGTTATTTTTTAATAAAAATATATCTACAATAAACTAATCTGAACTCCCCTGCAACGTACGGGTTCTACACTAGGAACTACAGTCCATGCCACCTAAATTAATATCGTCGAAGGATAATTGACTTAATTTTTTATTGATATTCATTTATATTATTCCAAAATTCATAGTAGAAATCTAATTTGATCATCTTTTCAATTAAGGGTGTTCAAGGGTTGGATTGAGTTTAGAACGGGTTAGTTTGGGCTCATTATCTTATTCGGCGGGTTGAGTTGAAAAAAATGATTGAGTTAATCCAAACCAAATAGTGACATGTTAGTTTTGATTGGGTTGACGGGTTGACCCATAATATTTTTTCTATTTCTGATATATTTATTTCTTTTTAATTTGATCATTCTTAAATTTATTTTTCTCAATTTGGTCATTCACAATTTGTTTTTGAAGGACTAAATTGAGAATAAAAATCTATAAAATGATCAAATTGAAAAAATAATATTTATTAAGAGATCAAAATATAAGTTTAACTAAATAAAAAATGAAAAAAAAAATGGCTCAAAATCTTGAAACTCGCAAACCAACGCAAATTATAGGTAATTTGTTTTTTTAATCCAAACCAACCTGTCAGTCCAATCCAAATAAACCCAAACTAGCGGGTTGACTCAACTCACTAAACACCCTTATTTTCAATATTATTATTAGGATAAATTACACTTTGGTACCCTGAGGTTTGGACCAGTTACACTTTTATCTATTCTTTCAAAAGAGACATTTGGGTACCCTGTTCTATTTGTTGTTAGCACTTTGGTATCCAAAACTTATCTCTTGACAACAAAATAGCAGTGCAGGTCATGTGCATGTTCAAAAACATGAAATTGACCATCCTAAAATTAGATTTCACGATTCAACCTCAAAAAAACACAATTTAGCATGTACATGAAGGCAAAGGATTTCGTATTCTTTTAGGCCGAATCGCGAAATTTTAGTACATGAGAGTGGATTTCGTGTTTTTGACCATGTACATGACCTACACTTGCCTTTTTCTGTCAAGAGATAATGGAAAAAAGTTGTAGGTACCGAAGTGCTAACAAAAAATAGAAGAGGGTATCAAAATGTCACTTTTGGAAGAACACAATACCAAATTAGAATCGGTCAATACCCTAGGATACCAAAGTGTAATTTACCTTTATTAATACTACTTTCTACATATCTTACATTGCATAAGTTAATAGTATAAAAAATAATTTTTATTTGGTTTTATTATAAATTACTCTATTCGCATTCATCTTTATTTTTTTTCATTAGGAAGCATCTTTTTACCAACGATGTTTCTTCCCCCTCGAATTTTATGCTAAACATATTGGTACGTTTACCGCCTGATGAGTTAGGTCCAATTAGTCCGGTATCTAAAAACTGAAATGAGAGTCAGGTCCAATTAGGTCCAATTACCCGTACAAAACATGGGTCACATGATTATGAAGTTACCTAATTATTACAATATTAATAAAGAAAAAAAATACTAATTCATGGTTAACTAATTTTGAAGTTAATTATCATATTATAATATTATAATATCACATAATAATTCATAAAACAATACACTATAAAAAATTCATAGAACATTGTTCGTGCGAAGCACGGATCAATGTATCTCCTTCACTTATGTAAACATTCCACGACCAATGTAAAGTTTAGTATTAAAGATTGTGTCAATTACTATGAGTCTTTGACAACTCTTCTGAGTTAAATTTGTTAGTGAATCCTAGAGTTTATAATTTCAGAATCTTTGCTTTTCCATCATTATATATGGTTGAATTATCAGTCATTTTTTTGGAAATCAATGGATGTACGTTTTTTTTGTTCCATGTGTAGTTCTAATCTTTCATGTTTGTACGTATAGTTATTAAATTATATCTTTAACTCACAATTAATAGATATNCAAGTCTATTTGTTTGAATAAGCTCTTCTAATAATTTAATATGAATAGACATCTTATTTCAAATTCAAAAAAATTATTTCTGATTGAATTTTAATTTAAAGCTCGAAGCACAAAATGAAAATCCAAATCCAAAATTTTTAATATATATATATATATTAATATGTCACACATATTAACATACATAAGTATAGATAATTGCATAATTTAGATTCTATAATATATTCAATGAAGTATTCTTTAATTTAGTCGATGTGAGATTCTTTTATCTCTATATTGCAAACTACTCAACAACGACGTATATGGGTTGTTTCTAAGGTTATTTGTATTAGATAGAAACTAGATAAATCATAAGGAATTATCTAATGGTCCAATATAATTGAGTTAGGATCGTTACAACTACTTCCTCTTCTCCTAGCTTAATGTGTAAAAGTCTCCCTCTCTTATCTTAAGATACATACTCTCATTCTTCCTCATCTAATTTTTATTTTATCTCTTAAACATTTACTGACTTAGGCATCAGAGTGGTTGACGGGGTTCAACCCCCACCGTGTCTTCCTTGCAAGACCTTTCTTCGAGGAATAGAATCTCCACATTAAGTCCCAACATCATCAAATTATAATTTAGAATAGTAAAAAAAATTGAAAAGTTTGTGAGTGAAAACAAAAATAAAAAAAAAAAAGTTTAAGAAGCAAAATAGAATTCATTCTAAAATTTTAAAATTAAAATAAAATGTTAATCTTTATTTAAAATTCATACATAAGATAATTTTTGTTTAAAAAAAGTCTCACAACTAGCCACTGAAAATATGGCCTTAAAAATCATATTAATTTTTATATCTCAAAATTTTCTTGACATAAGTTCAAGAAGACCCACATTAATTACCTAATTAATCTATACTATTATATATGTTTAAGGAGCCTTCTAATAATCAGTCATTTAAAATTATAATATAAAATAAATTATTATAAATATAACACATGAAAATATATAGAAACAAAAATAAATTTTCATCTCCACATTCATGTTAACCCCAAAATAAAAATTCATCCCCACACCCATGTTCACCTCATATTCATTATTTTATTTTAAATATAATACATATAAATATTACAAAAATAAAAAATTATTCGCATTTCATCCCCACGTTCATTATATATGTTTATCCCCATGTTCATCCTTGTTTTTCTTCAAATTATAATATGTTTGTTCCTTACAAACCCTATTTTTTTTTTGTTTATTTCAAATCTCACAAATAACTTTTTTTCTATTATAGAGAACTCTGCGTTAGTGAGAAAGTCATTGTTATATATTCTTAATTAAATTATTTTAAACTTTATATATAACAGGCACACAAAACACCCTAGTAAACTTATATGTTTTGTTGGTGCAAAATTCATCCTTTCTCTAATAATTAAAATAGTGCAAGGTATAATTATTTATGTTAAAGGAACTTTTTTAACAATAATTAAGTGTGCAATAAGAATAATTGGGCTGAACCAAACTTCAAAAATCAAATAAATAATTCATTATCGCCAACTATTAAAAATTCATGAACTTTAAAAAATGCCAAATTAGAAATAAGACTTTTGGGGGATCCATTTCCCACATTTTTTAAGTATCCTTAACAAGAATTTCAGTTAAGAATTCCCCGGAGATCATATGTGTGATCGTCATAGCCATGGATAACATATGGTGGGCCAAGAATCAGGCAAAATGGCATGGGAAGCTTATTCCTTCAGATGAGTTTATTCAGAGAGTGCAAGCAATAACACGAGATGTGCATGCGACACTTAATTTCCAGAGACCTAAACGAAACATTTCCTCTTCCATTACAGCGACATCAATGGTGCAGGGATCCCAGACAGTGCATGATTTCCAGCCAACTCAGAAAATAATGTATGGTTTCGGTTTAAAGAGTGGAAAGAAACTAGCTTGGGTGGTGCTGGTTGCACGAGGTAGACAGTGGAAGCAGATATACTCGTGTTTGCGCAACATGATACTCGTATGTGAATAGGATTTTGCAAGGCTGGTCCAAACGGTAGTGTCGATGGAAGGTGATGAAAGGTTTTCTTTATGCGTTTATCCGCAGGATTTATACAGAGTGTTCCATTACTCTTAGGACAATAAACTTAATCATAGTGAGGTGTATAATTTAGTGATCTCCCTTCGTAATCATTATCTAGGTTGTATGGTAGCTAACGAGGTAGGTTTATTACGTAAGTATGTTCTTAGGCTCCGAATTCCGCTATTTCAGGTTCCAAGTATGCGGTTCTTTCCTTTTTAAACTGTATTTATAAATTAAAAAAAAAAAACAAGAATTTCAGTTTAGAATCATAAAAAAACTAAGTACATTATTATGTTTATTTATTTACCATTGCATAAATTATTTTAAATCGTGACCCAATAGTGTGTCACCCTTTGAAATTTACATATTCCTAGGGATGACAATTTATATCCTAAGTTAGGATATCCGTTCGTATCCATCCGAAAAAATATCCGGTATCCGTCGGATACCGGATATCGGATACGGATACGGATATTGCCCTCGGATACCCTATATCCGTCCAAAATGAACGGATATTTAGGGTATCCGATATCCGATACCCTATTACTTATTTAATTTTTATATTTTACTTTTAATTTAACATTTTATATATAAATATTTAAATTTAATTAATTATATTCATATATATTTTTTTAAAGAATCATATTTTAGTTATTTATATTTAATTTTTTATTTTAAAAAATAAATTTAAAATGTAAATAAATAATAATTTCATTTAATTATATTAGTTGGCGGATAATGGATATCGGGTATTCGATATATCCGATTTATAAAATAGGATATCCTATCCTATATCCATTATTTTTTCGGATATTTCGGGTATCCGTCGGATACCGGATATCGGATAGGGTGCGGATACGGATATTAATTTATCGGATACGGATAGGGTACGGATATTGGATAGGATAAACGGATACGGATACGGATAGTGGCAAAACCATCGGATATCCATCCGTTGCCATCCCTACATATTCCCCACACCATTGTTGCGACCGTACCATTTTTGTGTGTTTTTATAGAGAAGTTAAACAACACTTATAATCATTTAAAGAACTCAAATTTAATAAAACATGAGAGAAATAATTTATAACAATGTTAAACTAAAGAAACCAAATAAAAGCACAATTGATCTTAGTGTTGTCAATCAAATATTTACTATTATATTTATACTCCATGTATATCAGAAAAACAGTTTTCTTCATGATTGTAGATGACAAGGACTTCTCAATATATCTGACAGTTAATCGAATAATTTTTTCGCATATATACTCATATCTTAGTCGATCTAGTGTTGAAATAAATCCTTAACGAATAAAAAGTAGAACCAGAACTAGATCTAAATAAAACTATCATCGAACTTATCGAGACAGAGATCTAATTTATTCAATTAAAATAACAAAAGATGAAAATGAAATAAGAATTGCAAATTCTACAATTTGTCTTTGTAAAAAATATACCGGAAGAAGAGGTGAGACTGAAAGTTTTTGTAAAAGAAGACAAAGAAGTTGCTTTGGGGTTTATATCGCTATTGATTAAGAGTATATAAAATTTAGATTCACTATAGTACACTATAGTCTAGAGGTATAGTGCTGAGAGAGAAAGAAACAAATAGAGAGAGAAAGCGGATCTCAGATATTTTTTCTCTCTATTCTATTTTTTTTATCTCTTAAACTACATCCTAAAATACTGTAGAAGATCTTTATTATTTATGTGAGGTGGTATGAGTGGACGGTGGTGGGCTGATTTACAACCAAATTTAGTTTAAGAAACACAACTTGAGAGTAAAACAACGTGATTAAAAAAAATAAAATTAAATAAACCGTCATGTTTACGGCGCCGTTATAACGGCGTTAAATGCTAGTTGCAGATTTGCAACTACAAGTTTATTAAATTTGGATATGGTGAATTCGGCAAAAGAAATTTGGATATGGTGAATAACTTTTAAATAACTGATTTTTCTTATCAATAAAAAGAAAATAACTAAATTTTCTTGTTGGTTGAATTGTTTTTAATAGTTATTTTTTTAAAACATATATAGAATAAATAAAAGATAAAAAAAATACAAAACTAAATTAACTTTGTTTTAAAAAATTTAGTTCTGTGAATAAACTAATAAAGTCATACAACTACCACTGTCCACTTATCATGTGTTTAGAAGTATTAACAGTCAAACTTTTTTATAAACATTTTATAGTACTATTAATTAGTGAACATGACAATGTCTTATAAATAAATAAATAAAAAGATAACTATGATTATGAATTTATTACCATTATTTGATACTTTTTATTTTATATTGATTAATTTTCATTATTTAAATTATATATATTTAATTAGTACCGTGACTAAAAAATTAATAGAAAAACTGGAATATATTAAGAAAATGAAGTGGGAAGCATGTGTGACATGTGAGTATGTTAAGCCAATAAGAAAGTGACGCGTGGGTAAGGCAAGTGGGTGGCATTGGCAATCCCACGTGATGGATTTTTCATAGGAAGCAGTGGGCCCACAGCCCAATTAAGCTTGGTCATGACATTGACTTGTGAACATCCACTTTTTAGGTTCTCTTTATATTTTTTTAGAGGAGCAAACTCTCTTTTTGGTCCCTCAATTGTTACTGAGTCGAGGAATCGGTCCCTCAATTGTGGGAAACTACAACTCAGTCCCTCAATTGTACAATCCCGTTTACGTTTTGGTCCCTCACGTCTGGTCCGTTAGTGATAGAGGTGTTAAGTGATGACGTGTCACCGTTATCTGCTTAGGTNCCCCTTTTTGGTCCCTCAATTGTTACTGAGTCGAGGATTTGGTCCCTCAACTAAGCATTTAACGGCCACCTAAGCAGATAACGGTGACACGTCATCACTTAACACCTCTATCACTAACGGACCAGATGTGAGGGACCAAAACGTAAACGGGATTGTACAATTGAGGGACTGAGTTGTAGTTTCCCACAATTGAAGGACCGATTCCTCGACTCAGTAACAATTGAGGGATCAAAAAGGGGGTTTACTCTTTTTTAGAGTAAAATGTATATTTTAGTCTTTTAATAATAATTTAAAACACTACATCTTTTCAAAAAATTAATTATTTTGTTGTAATTATTCCTTTTTTGTGAATATTAGTATTTATTGCTAATAAAAATTATTAATTCTCTTACTATCTTTCACCAAAAACATTTTCTTACTTGATAGTGTGATTTCATCTCTTACTATTTTTGGTAAAGGGATTTGGTGAAAATATATATATATATATATTAATAAATCACACTCCCCTAGTTTGTAATTGAAACATGTCAATCTCTAATTTAGAATTAAGTTTTATTAAGGAGAATTAAAGCTTTTAAATATTCAACTTCTTTTTTTATCTACCTCTATTCACTTTCTCAGTTATCACTCATACCTAATCATATTAAATAATAGATTACATAGTTATTCTTATCATCAAATTATGTGATAAGTTTTATTTTAGTCCTTAAACTATTTTTTATTTTATTTTGGTCTTCAAACTATGTGGTAAATTTCATTTTGGTCTTCAAACTATTTTTTTATTCTATTTTAGTCTCAAAATGTGATTTTATATGATTTTTATCGTTATTTTTAACTTGAACAATTAAAATGAATTATTTATTACTTACATGTATCATAATAAATGAGTTGATAAAGTGAGAGAGAAAAATCTTCATTTTTAACAATAAATTGGAGATAAATTTATAGTTGATTCTTTTTTAAAAAAAGTGAAAATTATTCTCTCTTTTGCTAAATCATTTACTATAAGTTTAAGGACCAAATGAAATAAATATGAAAATTTGAAGACTCAAGTAGAACAAATGTAAAAGTTTTAAGACCAAAGCGAAACAAATATGTAAATTTAAAGATTAAAATGAAACAAAAATTAATTTAAGGATGAAAATAAAACTCACTCTATGATTTGAAGACCCAACTAAAATAAAAATAATTTGAATATCAAGATAACTATTTAACTTAAACAGTAAGGGAGACTTCTTTTTTTTTTAGAGAATACAATGCTTAAAAGTTAGTACTATAACTTTCCATAACCTTATGCCTTATATTGTGTCCTATTTCCTCACCTTCCTTTGTGTAATTAATATTATTTCTCCTCATTCACCAATCCCCACCCATTTCATTATGTTTTTGTTTGGTTTAGTGTAGTACGGCGACTTAAAGCATTCAATATTATTCCTCCATTTACCACTAACTTCTATCGACCTTATCAATCTACATTTAATGTATAATTATTCATATCACCAATGCCTAACTCATACTCCGTAATTGAATCTATTATTAAAGTCAGATCCTTAATTAGCAATCAAAATTAAACATGGTTCCCAAACACGACGATTTTAGGTGATATATTCAGAACAAGTCAGTAGGGTGCACTATGAAAGATAAGCCTCATGGCCTATTTTAGGTTAGAACACATTATTTTCCCTTATTAATAATTTTCTTAAACATTTTTACAAAACAAAATAAATTCAAGAGCTTAATTGGGTCGATTGAGTGGGATGGACAACTAAGAAAAGTTAATAAACCTATCAGAACAGTACACAAGGCTTATGAATTCACTCTGATACTTAAATTAATTAAAAAAAAATCAAAAGATTTAACTATGGATATGGTAAAAGAATGAGTTACATATCTTGGAATCAAGAGTTGATATTTAGTTATATACTAATGTTGGGATATTACTTGGAGAGTGTGAGTTGATTTAGAGGTATGAATTATTTAAAAGAATATTGTATGATGTAAAAATTTATATATATATATATATATATTATTTTTTGACAATAGTGGTGAGTTTTTCTTAAACTTGTTTTTTTAAAATAGTTTTTTTAACTACACATAACACGATACAAATATTGATATATCGATTTAGAAAAAATATTGACACAAGACTCATGCCAAATTTTTAAATTTATATGACACGACATGACATAAAAATATATATACACACAATTAAAAAACTATAAATCTTAATGAGATCTTTTAAAATTACAATATCTATTAATGAAATATGTTAATTTTTTATTGTTTGCAATTTTAAGGTCACAAAAAAATTATATTTTAAAACTTATGAATATGTATCATATATGTGTCGAACATTAATACTAGTCTGACACAATGACATGTAAAATGAAGTGTTCATGCTTCTTAACTTATTATCGAATGTATCAACTTTCTACTATTTTTTTTTTTTGGCCTGTAACCTTCTACTATATAGGTTTTTATTTTTTTAGGTTTAAAATTTATATCACCATTGCCTAACTCATTATTGAATCTATTAACCCTTAATAAAATGCTAAGTAAAAAAAATATTTTTTACAACTCAATCAAAATAAATAAATGAATCTCTCCAACAAACGTAATGCTCACAAATTTTTGAACTCAAATATGATTTTGCATATATATTATAAATTTAAAATATTTACATATAGTACTTGGATTTTCTTTATATATTTTTAAGCATTTTTAGGCTTGGCATTTATAGCTCAATAATGAATCTTTTTGGGCTCAACAGTGAATTTAGTTGTGTACTGTTGACACCAAAAACAGTTTTCAATTTGAAGATTTTATTTTTTGGACCTAACGAGTGAGGCCCATAAAATGTCCATAGGCCATATTAGGCCTTTCAAACCATTTATTAAGATTTTTTTATCAAATTCAAAATCTCTAAAGCCGAACTTCTTAAGATAAAAAGCCCAAAATCCTTTCTTATTGGTCCAAGAAAAAAATATATCACCGTTTTCAAAGTTTTTTTTTATTCATCTGATAAAATGCCCAAACTCTTTTCTCCTTTCTTCTTTAGAACATTACTAAACTTGATAATGGTGAACTTTAGATCAATCAAATTTTAAACTTGAAATATAACAAAGTGAGGACAACAGAATATATTAGTAAACATATCTCAAGTCTGGAAGAAAAAAACTTATTGGTTTAAGGAAATATTTCATGTTTTTATTTTCTGTTTTCATTTTTGAAATTTTGTTTTTATTGCCAAATTTTTAATATTTAAAAAATATGTTTATTTTATAAAGTTAAAATATCATTTTCATTCATATTTAAATTATGTTAACTTGAATAATGTTAATTTTTATTTTCTTTTAAGTTTGATTACTATTAAATGACGATATTAACATGATTAAATAGTTTACTTTTGTGTAAAGTTACAAAATATCATAAGTTTGTTTCTGGAAATATTAAAAATGTCTTTTTGACGTTTCTTGTTTTGAATCTATTTCAGAAAATATTTTTAAAAAAATTGTACAAAACACGTTTTTAGTCATATTTCTTATTTTCAGTGAAAATAAAAACAAAAAACATGGCAACCAAACAGACGCTATATGTGCAAATCTATTATTTTCCTCGTCCATTAAGTAGATCAAGACACAGAAAGTATGATCATTTTTGGCAACATAGAATACGTTGAAATACGATGCAGAAGAATGTGATTCCAACAGTGGATATCCATGCACAAAATACAAAACAGTTATAAAGCTTGAAATCTCTGAAAGAGCTTTATGCTTGACTTGCACAATGAGATAAATTGGGAAGAGATAATTAAATTGAACAATAAATTTGAAAAAAATTTAGATAAAATTCTTTATATTCTTATTAATACGTTTTTTAATTATAATCTTGATTTACATTCTCTCTTTTATAATTAGTCACATATATATATATATTTAATTTTGGATAAACATAAATTAATAATATAATTATATACATGGTAGGGATCATGAACAATATATATATATATTGATAAAATAAAAAACAATGAGAACAAAACAAACCAATCACGAGGGTGTTGTATCCACAAAAGGAGATGACAATAAAGATATTATAGAAAGTAGATTACAAGGGAAAATCACATTCACGCATTATTCATGAATAAAAGGGCACATACAAGCATTATTCATAAATAAGAAAGCGATGTGGAACAACTTATTCTCTAATCTTATAATGAACAATTATATATAGATGAGTGATCACAAAGAAAATCACATGCATGCAATTATTCATGAATAAAGTGTTAATGTGTACATACTGTTGTAAATAATAATTCAAAATTAATTATTGGGTGTGCCAAATTAAGCCCACCTTATTTGCATTAAGAGAGTTTGGAATTATATTAAGTTGTGATATGGGAGAAGTGAATGGGCCAAGTGGAAGGTAGGTCTTGCATACATGGGACTAGCCACGAGAAGGAAAATGAAGTATGCGGGTACAAGTTTATTTTTGAGAAAATTATTTTATTAAATTATGTTTATTATTAAATGTAATTTAATACCCTTTAAACCTTATCTGAAAAACCTCATTTTTGGCGTCTCAAAATAAACCGACGAATTGGTCAAATACAGCCGTTGCTCAACGTTACACAAACTTGGTCAAAGAGTCGTTGGTTAACGTTAGCATTTTGAGAAAATTGTTTATTCTTGAGAAAATTGTTTTATTAAATTATGTTTATTATTAAATGTAATTTAATACCCTATAAACCTATATGAAAAACCTCATTTTTAGCGTCTCAAAATAAACTGACGAATTGGTCAAATACAGCTGTTGTTCAACGTTACGCAGACTTGGTCAAAGAGCCGTTGGTTAACGTTAGCATTTTGCTGGTGGCGAGTTTCATGCATTAATTAATGTAAAACCTTGCTGCTAGTTAACTCCTCTCGGTGCATTATTTTTCAGTTTCAGTTTTCTTTTGCTATTCTGATTTCCTTCGTTATGTGACAATGAGGAATATTTCGTTTAATTCTGTGAGAGTGCCAGTCTCTTTTATTTCTTAAAGAGAATGTCCTACAGACGCGACTCGAAATTTCTTTGTGTAATCCCCAACACATACATCACCACATTAAAAAAGTTTTACTTATTTTCACTACAATTAACGAGAATGTCAAAATTTTTTTTTGCCTGCACAACTAGAACATATTAAAAAAAAAATAATAATGAGCCAGGGGATCGCACAATAAAGCTCATGGAAAAAAAACTTTATAAAGCATTTTAACATAATCCTAAACATAATTATGGGCTAAAATTTTGCTTACAAAAACATGTTAATTTTTTCTCAAATTTGTTCAACTTCACTTTTCTTCAAAAGTACTTTTATTATAAAACATCTAAACATAAAATCATATAATATATATATATATGCTTCCATTATAATCTTTTAATAAAAAGTCCTTAACATTTGTCGAAAGCTATCGATGAAAGAAATGGATTCCTTTCTCTATATTTCTTGTAGAGTTAGAGAGAAAAAGAAACAGAAAGAAAAGAGAGAAAGAAAAAATGTGTTTCTTATATATTTTTATTTCATGAAATTCATATTTTTTTTTCTATTCTTCTTTCTTTCTCTCTCTAATTCCATAAAAAATACATAGAAAAAAACTCTAGAGAATCAAATCCAATCGATGATGAACAAATGGGAAGAAACAAAGAAAAACAAAGAAAAAGATGCTTTCTTTTTCAAACATTATTGCAGTATTACATGCTTATTTCTTTCCAAGAATAAACTGCAAAAGAAATATAAGCTAAGCTCTACAAACAAGATGTAGTAATCTTTTTGGAAGACTGAATTAAATAGGGGAACAGTAATATTTGGTTTAGAACTTTAGATGACCTTTTCTCTTTTCATAGAAATGGAAATCAAAATGTTAATTCCAGCAAACATTGAAGCAAGCAAAAGAAAAGGAAGACGAAGAAGCTTCACCCCAAGAAAGAAAACATCATTATCTCGAAATAATTAATTAATGTGTGCAAGAAAACAAATAACTCTTTATAGATGCATTATATATTTCAAGTGGCCTAGTTTTAGATCAGAAAAACAGAGAAGCAATTTTGGGAAAACAACTTCAGTTCTTCGCCATGAAATAGTTTAAACCTTTTCAGCAACATCTGTTCTGCAGCCTTCTTGATTTTACATATTTTAAATGCAGAGCAAGATGTTGCCAAAAAGCTTTAAACTGTTTCGTTAAACCATCTCTACATTCATCTGGTGTAAAGGGAATTCCCTTCACTACTATAGTTAGTGGTGAAAGAAAGCTAGGAAGACCCTTCTATTTATAAACATCACAATTTATAAAAATGTTAAAATCTAATTCTGGTCTTCTAATTATAGTGTAAGTTTTATTTTGGTCAGAAAGCTATTTTTTATTCTATTTTGACCCTCAAATTTTCAATCTTTTTATTTTGTTAAAATTTTATTTCAAATTTTCAATCCTCAAATTATTGTGTAAGTATATGAATACTTTATTTTTCTTTAATAAAAAAAATAAAAACATTGATTTGTAGCAATAATATTTGTTTCAAAATATATCAAAATATTTTAAAAAAATAATTTACTTACTTTAAAATATTATTTTCTTTTCTAAATAAAATTTAAGGTAAATTACACTTTGGTACCATGTGGTTTGGCTATATTCCACTTTGGTACCTTGTGATTTAAAAAATGACATTCTGATATCCTGTGGTATTCTCCGTTAACACTTTAGTACCCTGAACTTTTATTCCATTAAAAAATTAATCGAAATTGGAATTTTTGGAGCTACTCTACTATTTTTTTTGGAGCTTTTATGGTTGTCCTCATATAATCATGATGATAACTTTTTTTTTTTTGGCCAACCATGATGATAGCTCTCTCTTATCTTGCTAGTTGCTACTCAATCAATTGCATTGCACAAGAAAAAAGAATCAGATATATATCTTCATAGAGGTTTTTTTTTTTTTTTGCTTAGCATAATGAAAGAGTTTGTGTGTCTTGTTTGGTTCTGTTTGAGGAAAATATTATTGTTTTCAAAGCCTATGAAAAGCTTGACACACCCAATAAATAAAGGATTACATCAACAAAAATAATTAAACATATATCTGTAATAGTTTTATTTAAATTATATTTACAATCATTTATAATTTTTTATTTTACATTACCGCCATTGTAATAAGTAAAAATATTAAGAAAGTTAAAGAGATTATAAAAAAATATTTTAACAATCATACGTATATATATAATATTTTTTTGTTAATTTTTTATTTTATGATATTACATTTAATGCGATTTACATTTTTCATTTTAATAAAAAATTAATAAAATATAATGTAGTATTATTTTTATTTTGTCAAATTTAAATTAAACCTACTAAATGATCAACAAATTTAATAAGGGTATTCTTGTCACAAGAGATAAAGAGAGACAATAAATTAATGATATTAAAAAATTTTAGATACTTTTTATATTCTCAATGTTGAAAAATTAATGTTTATATCGTTTGGTATACGGATTATTTTTTCATTCCCAGGATTATAAGAATGTCTGTTTGGATGAGTTAAAATAATCCTATGATTATTTTGCAATATTCCTAAGAATGTTACTATCTTGTGTTTGGCTCAACTTTGATAAACCTGGGAATGTTTAATACTTTTACAAATATGCCCTTGACTTTTTATTCTCAACTAATAGTTTATCAAATGTAAAAATTGTTCAAAACAATTCATGAGAAAAATACTATATCGTAAAAAAATAGTTATATCATAATTAAAATTTTTAAATAACATTAATAGATTCATGAGAAAAATACTATTTCATAACACAATGTCCATAATTCTCAACATAATAAAATTGTCTAAAAAAGTCTCACTCAAAGCATAACTGGAATAATTCTCAAAATAACACGAAAATAAAAATTCATACTACTTATGAAAAGTGGCAAACTTAATAACTTTCTTCTGCACTTCAAGGCGGCAGAGAGTTGTAGAATGACAAAAGTGAAAAGTGACAAGGGTTTGTAGAAAAAGAATTAATTAGGGGTAATAAAGTCATTTTGGATGGGAAAAAATAATCTCATGTCATGGGATTAGACTAATCTCACTCCCTATGTTGGGATTAAAAAATAACTATTTTAGGAAATTATGTTATTCCTTGGAATATAATATTCCCGGGATTAATTTTCCAATCCGCGTACCAAACGTGAGATTACTCTAGTCTGGAGCTCATAATCTCGGGACTATTTTTCTAATTCGTGTACCAAACGCCTCATAAGGGCACATAATAGATAATCTCCATAAATAGACGGAGAGAGATACCTCACACAAGTCTCAGCGGAAAAAAAAAAAGGCAGAGATAGAAGTTTCATTACTTTTGGTTTAAATAGTCCTTTTCGTCCTCAAATTATAGGGTTATTTTCATTTTGGTCATTAAATTAGTTTTTTTTTTCCATTTTGATCCTCAAACAATGGAATTAGTTTCATTTTGATCATCAAACATATAATAAGTGATTTGATAGAGAGAAAAAATTTCACTCTTTAAAAAAAAGCAACCATAAAATTATCTGCAATTTGTGATTAAAGTAAAAGATTTTTCTTTCTCACTCAACTCGCTTATTATCACATATATGAACGAGAAATAATTCATCTCAACAGTCGATGTTAGAAATAATAGTAAAAACCAGATAAAATTACATTTTGGGAACCAAAATGAAACAAAAATTAATTTGAGGATCAATACAGAACAAAAGTAATTTGACGACCAAAATAAAACTACCATAACTTGAGAATCAAAATGCATTTAAAGAATGTTGTGTATATTATATATTATATATGCATGGTGTGCATCATATATTATATGTGGTGTATACGCCTATTATGACACATAAATGAGAAATAATTTATTTTAGTTGTCCATGTTAGAAATAACAATAGAAATAAGATAAAATTACATTTTAGAGACCAAAATGAAACCAATTATATAATTTGAGACGACGACGACAACAACAACAACGACAGCAACAACGACATCAACAACGACAACGACAACGACAACGACAACAACAACAACAACGACAGCAACAACGACATCAACAACGACAACGACAACGACAACAACAACGACAACGACAACGACAACGACAACAACAACAACAACAACAACAACAACAACAACAACAACAACAACAAAAACAACAACAACAACAATAACAACGAAGACAACAACGACAACAACAACGAAAACAACAACGACAACAACAACGACAACAACGACGACGACAACAACGACGACAACAACACCGACAACAACAACAACAACAACAACAACAACAACAACAACAACAACAACAACAACAACAACGACAACAACAACAATAATAATAATAATAAGGCCAAAGTGCAAATTTGGTCATGTATCTTTGCTTCAGGACCCAAATCAATTCTATATCTTTTTTGTCTCGAATTTGGTCATGTATCTTTGCTCAAAGTCCCAAATCAGTCATATATCTTTTTTGTCTCAGTTTTGGTCTCATATGTTTTGAAAACCTCCCACCGTTAGTCCTCCATCCATTTTAAACCGTTAACTAGGCAAATTAAGTCAGAAAAAAATACAAATCAGTCCTTTAAATTACAATTTAGTCATGTATACTTAAAGTCCCTTTCACTTTTGTCCTTGACTATCAAAATAAAAGTGAAAGAGCATCCCTGAAGACTCTCAAACCTTACATCTTGGTCCCTAATCCATGACCCATTTCCACATACCCAATCCATAATTTGAGGATTAGGGTTCGAGAATGGAAGAAAATGGCGAGAATGTGAGTTAGGGTTTACGAGGATGTGGAGATAGGGTTTGATTTTTGCACAATGGAGGAGAAATTAGCGATTGGGTATGTGAAAATGGGTCACGTGGACTGCACATTGTCCTAATTCCATTAGTTTTGGATGGCAAATACCTTTTGGAACCCTTTTTGTTAATGGAGCATACCACAGACCCTCATTTGCTACTTTTTAAACTACAGGGACTCTTTTTATAAAAGAGCCATACCACAGGGACATTCTGTGTAATTTACCCTTATTATTATTATTTCTATTATTATATGTAAATATATAATAATCATGTTGTAGAAATATTTGTTTTCGTGTATAAAGTCTAAGAATACTTACACGTAAGGGACCCGACTTCCTTGTGAGGTGACTCGCTAGGCCCCTACCCGACGGTGTAAGAAATTGTCTCATTGTACGCGATAGCTAATGAGTGTTGGTGAGAAGAGGACTTAGGGTACGGTAGTATTTGCATTTGCACGTTTAAATTATGCAATTTTGTGTTTAATTGTGATTTTGTGTTCCTATGGTCCAATGTTTTATCTTGAAAATTAAGAAATTAAATTCTTCTTATTAGGATTTTGGTTTTTTTTTTTATAAATATTTTATGATCTTTAAAGAAAATAAAAAATATGTATCCATTTTAAAATCTTTCAAACATACAAAAACATGTTCTTATTGATATTTAGAGTCTCACTTAGAAATTAGAATAAAATATTTTTGAATAAAATTCAAAAAAATCAAAAAGAAGAAAAACTCATGAGAAAGAAGTGAGAAAACTTGGGATTTCATAATAAAATCAAATCAACCCACTTATTTCATACTTTTCACTCCAACTAAAATTGAGCCAACTCATAATATTTTCTAGACGAACTACGCGAACTTTAATCTCCCTAAGGGGTACGTAGGCCCTTGGAGTTAATTCTTTGGTCAGTTCCTATCATCCAAACTCCATTGCACTTCACATGTGTTTGATTAGGGGTATTTATGGAACACATAATTAAATTGTATAATTTGGTAATTAGACGTCATGGGGTGCCTAACACCTTCCCCACACGTACTAACTTCCGAATCTAACTATGCTTTTAAAAGTTTTTCTAACAAATTTTAGTGGCCACTTTATGTCAAAATGTTATTTTTTAAAATATTTTCAAAACTCGTTTTAACTTCTTTGTACGTTGTATGCATCGCATTTTGGGTGTGACAATTTGGTGACTCACTGGAGACAAGGTGCAGAGGTGTATATCGGGTGTGACAATTTGGTGACTCACTGGAGACAAGATGCCAAGGTGTATATGAAATGCATGTATAGAATGAATAGTGTAGGTATATTATATATTAAATATGGTATATATCTTTTTCATTTTCAAATCACTCACTATGTAGTATATATAGCATGCAAATGTTTAATTTTGGAAAGTCTACCTTTTTGTCCCTTTTATTTGGTCTGAACCCTTTTGTCCCTTATGTTTAAAATAAGGTTGACTTTTGTCCTACATGTTTCATCTGAGCAAATTTTATTTTTTATATTTTAAAAGGAACTCAATTTTAGGTTTTTTATTTTAATAATTTAATAAAATATTTTATTTATTCCAATACCCAAGAAAATTTTTTATTTACCCAGATGGATGACGCATGTGCAAAACACAATTTTGGGTTTGTATAATCAAATCAACGGGTGCCACGTGGCATTAGTTGACAGAAATTTAATTCTTTTTTAAAAAAATCCCCTGAAATTGCACTTACACAACATGATTTTAGACTGAGGCAGACTGATTATGCCAGTATGAAATTGTGCTGCTTTGCCACGATTCGAAGAAAATTAATAAGAAAGAGAGAATGGAAAGAGAAAGAGAAAAAGAGAGTGGAAAGAGAAGAAGAGAAAGAGAAAAAGAAAGAGAAAGGGTCCGTTTGGAAGAGAAGAAAAGGGGTTTGCAATGTAATTGGGCAAGGAGTCCAATACTTTCAAGTGTTTGGTATGACAACTTGGGCTCTATAAAGTGGATTAGGGTAGAATTCCTAATTTGCCCCTCTCACTCCCATCCCATCTTCTTCCCCTGACGGTGGCCGGCGGCGGCGGTGGCCTTGTGGTGATTGTGGGAAGGACATTTTTGTCATTTTCTTTTTATATCTATTTTACTTTCCCTCTCATACCTTTTTATACCAAACACTTTAAATCTTTACCTACTTTACATTCCCTCAACTACTTTTCCTTTCCCTCACAATTTTTTCCTTGTGAAACCCTTTCCTTTACTTACCTACTTTACTACCAAACGGAGCCAAAGAGAGAACGAGAAAGAGAACAAAGAGAGAGAAAAAAAGATGGAGGAGGAGAAGGAACGAGAGAAGAAAAAAATGTGAATATTAATTTTTTTTAAAGATCAATAAGTTGACAACTAAATCTCTAAAGTTCTCATTCGTTATACCTAGACTTGATCGCGGGCTAAGCTCACTAAAATACGGGCCGGGCTTTAGAGGTAGTAACGAACTAAAAGCAAACCCTAGTCCGTTTTAATTTGGGTCGGGCTCGGCTCGTTTTTAATAAATGTGGGTCGGGCTTGATTGCGGGGTTTTTTTTTTATAAAAAAAAATTGATTGTGAAATAGTAATTGAATGATGCATTTGGAAAATTGGACTTTCAAATTGAATGTAATATTGAAACTTTGGAAATCGAGAATTGAATGTTACGGCGATGCAGTGAAGAGAATAAGGAAAAAGGAGAAGAAGGGATTTAGAAATTGTATTGAAATTGAAATTGTGGTTGTGGAATTAATGAAAATAAGATAATTAATTGATTTGGCTATATAAAAAATTAAAAGACAATTGATAAAAAAGATAATTGATTTGGAAATTGGAATGAATGATGAATTGAGATGTGAGTGATCAGTGATCTGATCACGTGGACGTGGTGGTGCAAACTGCAATGTGCAAAGGATGTAAGTTATATATATATATATATATTATATCATATTTATATAATTATATGTTTAGGTATATTAGTATTATAGTATATATATATGTATGTATGTATATTAATATGGGTCGGGCTTTCGAGCCGGACGGGAAAAAAGCCTGAGCCTGACTCGTATTAAAACAGGTTTTTTAAAATTCGGACTCCTTTTTTTGGACTTTTATTTTCGGACTCCTTTTCAATTTTTTGGGCTGAGTAGATCTGGCCGGACAGGCTTTCGAGCTCATGATCAGGTCTAGTTATACCCACTCTCATAGTCTCACTCTCCTCCCTCTTCGTTCTCCAAAAAAATAGTATAAGTTTTGGTAATGTGATTACTCTTCTTGAAGAAATTAATCCTCAACTATTTATTTGCTATTGAGTTTGTATAGCAAATTTTTTTAAGATTTACAAAGTCTAATATTATTGCCAATAAAACTATAATATTTACCAATACCAAATGAATAGTTGAGGATTAATTTCTTTCGTTAAATATACCAAATTTGCTAAAGAACAATGGTTACATACTAAATGCAAGAGGGATGATTGATATGATGATATCATAAGGATACATATCCATAGAATCACATGTTGTTACAAATGCGATTACATATGCATATCCTAAATTGGGCCTTATCGAACAAATTATAAAAAAAAATAAGTCTCTTCAATTTTGTTAAAAAAAAGTAATTTCCCCAACTCAATCAAAATAAATAGATAAATCTCTCCAACAAATATAATGCTCACAAATTTTTTAACTCAACATGTTCTTTGAAATTAGGGTTTAAGATATATATTAAAATATTTACATACAATACTAAACATTATTGGGCCTGGCATTTCTAGCTCAATAGTGAAATTTTGTACTTACAAAAGATTTTGGTTTTTGGACCTAACGAATGAGTTCCATTTATTGATTTTTTATTCAATTTAAAATCTTCTAAAGCCCAAACTTCTTTAGATAAAAAACCCAAACACCTTTAATCTTGGTCCAAAAAAAATATATCACCGTCTTCAAATTCTTTTCTTTTTATTCCTTGGCCATTAATCGGCTTCAAAGTTGAAACTTGAAAGTTGAAACCCTCGATTCTGAGATTTCAAATATCTCACTCCATCTTCTCTGAAACCCTAATCTAATTTCAATTAGGGGAAAACATTATTCATGGCGGATCCATCTTCTTCCGGTTACTCTCAGGGCACCTACTCCGACGCCTCGTACTTCCCGATGCCCTTCCATCTTCAGCAATCTACATCGACGGCGGCGCCGCCACAGTACGCGGCGGCGCCCTACGGCGGAGTCCCCGCCGGCGCATACTCTTACCCGCAGTATAAGCAAGCGCAGCAGCTATTTCAAAGGGATGCGCAATCGATCACGCCTGAAGCTCTCGAGAATGTGAAAGCGGCGATTGCTAATAGCGAGATCGAGCAGAAAGCCGATACGAAAAAGAAGGCGATTCCTCGCAAAGCCGCCGGGCAAACGTGGGAGGATCCTTCGCTGGCGGAGTGGCCGGAGAATGATCATCGGCTGTTCTGTGGAGATCTGGGGAACGAGGTGAACGATGATGTTCTTTCGAAAGCTTTTTCGAGGTTTCCTTCGTTTAACATGGCTAGAGTTGTTAGGGATAAGCGGAGTGGGAAGACGAAAGGGTATGGATTTGTGAGCTTTGCTGATATTTCTGACCTTGCTGTTGCTCTGAAAGAGATGAATGGTAAGTATGTGGGAAATCGGCCAATCAAACTTTGCAAGAGTAAGTGGAAGGAGAGAACAGATTACGATGCTGCTGATAAACAGAAGAAGCCATCTCGGAAGAAGGTGAAGCCCTCAAGGATGGGCTTATTCCATAACTGAGCAGTAGCCCAGATATTGTGAGCTCTAAGACTCATTTCTCCATTTAATAAGTTTTTTAAAATTCTTGTTTTGATGTAAAATGATCTTTGCTGATTACCCTCGAATTCCCTTCTAAGGCTTTAACGTTTATGATAACAAAGGGGTTGACTATTTGTAGATGTGTTTAAACTGCCTGATTTGAACTTTATATATATATATATATATATATATATGTTGTACTTATTGATGCTCAATGTTATCTCTCTTCAGCAAGTCATACGGGTGCTTAAAATGCAGTTTATAGCGTCTCTGTTTCCTTTCATCTTGATTTTACCCATGCTTCTGTTCTGTTCTATGTCTATATGTGAATATTATGCAACAGCAACATAGGTTTATCTTCATCTTCGAGCTTCGGTTTGGACTTTGGATTGATCCCTCATGGTTAAACATGTCATCTATGGGGTCCATTGATATCCAAACGGATATTATAAAACAAAGGCACAGGCAAAGAGTAAAGAAAATTAATTACCCAAAGTACAAGGGACTTTATGCTATACGATTACAGTAGAAATTGCATCAGGTTTAAGAGTCAGAATAGCAAAAAGCAGCATCTATAGCGTGCTCTTTGAATACAGTCAGTGAATCTTTTGTATTTGAAGAGACAGATGCAATTGGTGAAATTATATGAAAAAGTTTAAAATTTCATCCAACCATGTGTATGGAGTCTGTATTACTCATTTTATCTAATTTCAATTTCTGTCTGTGGCTACTTATTCTACCTCTCTTCTTAAGTGCAGAGATTCTTTTGTCATCTGTATCTATCTTTGTTTGGACAGTCTAATGGTAAAAGATGTGTCCTTGTTATGGTTCTGTTTCCAACTTTGAAGTTGATTCTTGAATTAAATTTAAATGAGCGAGTCTCTGATGTTTCGCATGCAAGGTTGGATAATGGATGATGATACTGTTTTAAATTTAAATTTTAAAGCGAAACGTCCCCTAGTTTATGTCCTGATTATTTTTTTTTTCTTGATAGTTTCTCATGTACAACATTGTAAACTTCTTGCTTAGACTCTGTATGAGAAACATAGAGCACCTTAGCTAGAAAGTTTGATTTTGATTTTGCAGTAGACACGTTAATGTGTGATCTTAGATGTTGTGTAAAATAATGAATTTGGGTGTGTTTGATTTTGTATGTTACTTGTATGAAATGAAGTGTATCAGTGGAGTTTTTAAATAAAATTGTGGGTTTGATATATTCACTATGTGATGGGATAAGATATCGTTTAAGTAAAGTATTGATGGAAGATATTTGTTGGGTGAGAAGTGTTTGGTGTATGCTGCCATTGGTGTGATGTGTGTCAACAGCTTCAGTGTGTGAACAACACTGCCAAATGAAAACAAGTTCAGTTATGCAAGGAACTCAACAAAGCATTTAGACCCATATTTTGATACCTTGTGGTTCTTCATAGTTTCATAACTGACTCTTTGAAATGTGAGGAAATGGGATACTGGAATTGTTGACCTTTTAGAAATTTAGGTCCCTACTAGTCACTACTTAACTCATTGTTCCTTTTTTTTGTTTGGAGTTTTTCTTTCCCTCCATATTGATATATATAAACAAAATGGTGAAATATAACATGACATTTGGTATGTATGATATAATTCCAGATCAATGGAAATGAAGTCGTGACTGGAATTGTAGATTTTAAAAAATGGAGGATCAAGTGGCCAGAGGCCACTCCCACAAGACTTGATATGATTGGGATTTTCAAATGGATTCGAAGTTTGATAGTTTAGTTTATCTATTTGATGAAACAAACTTTCGACCATATGTTTAGTTTTGATGAAACCTTCTGATCTGAACTCCAAGCTGATATGTTGCTATTATATCTAACTTTGAGACTTTATATTAGTTGGGCTCTTAAACAATATAGTAATATACTAAAATAATATTTCATATGAAATATATGAAAAAAAAAGGGTAAAGTTAAATAACTTTTCAAAAAATTTTGCAATGTTGTTTTAAAATAAAATAATAAGGAAAAAAAGTATCTTCTATTTATAAAAAAAATTCCAAGTTTTGAACTATTTTATTATTTGTTTTAACTTTACTTTAAACTTAATGATAGATGATAGATAGATGATAGATTTTATATGATTAAGAACATATAATGTAAAATTAGTAAATAAAAAAATTCAAATATTAACTCGTTAAAAATCATGATAGAGTTAATGAAATAATAATATTAATTGAATAGTGAAATTTTAGACAAATTCAAAAATTAATATAGTAAAATTTAAAATAAAAAAGCACTTTTGATAATTCTAAATTTTAATGAATATACGTAAGCAATTTTATAAGAAATTATAATGTTACACAAATTTTGACGCATAAAAAATCAATTCAACATTTAAAAAATTGATTAGCTAAAACTATCATCATTTCCACATTCTCTGTATCTTAGAGTTAAGACAATCTATAAAAAATAAAAGAGTTAAGACAATCATGATTTATTCCTCACATGATTTACTCTTAAATGTTTGGTTTTTCCATAAAAACGCCCACCGTGGGGCTCGAACCCACGACCACAAGGTTAAGAGCCTTGCGCTCTACCGACTGAGCTAGACGGGCACTTTGATAATAAATAACAATTAACCTCTAAATCAAATATCAATGGATCCTTTTCATCCTTAACCTCTTTTTTTTTTTTTTTTTTNTCATCCTTAACCTCTTTTTTTTTTTTCGTTTGGCGGGAGAATCCTGACGATAGTACACTTTTTTAGAGTGCATCCATCCATGATGTCAAGTAAAATCTCCTTTTTGCTTCAATGGAAGAAGGAGAGAACGACCTAGACTTCATAATGGAGCCCTGTCAAATATTTCCTCCTCAGGAAGAAATCTTGCGTCGCCTTCCTTTTGTCCGTCCGATGGTGAACGCGCCCGACGGCGAAGAATCACCGGAGAGTCCCGCCGGAATCCCGGTGGCCTCGGTCGGCATAACCATGTTAACGCTTTCACAGGAGACGACGATGACTCAAGACTCTTGGAAAGACAGTGGCCTTCATGACGACGTATTTCACACCCCGCCGGAACAACCCTCGCTGCCGACGTCACAATTAAGGTCAGCGGATTTTCATCATTGTACGATTAATGAGGCGCTACTTGAGATTGACAATGAGATTGAGAGCCTGGCTTTTGTTGATTTCAGTGAGTATGCAGAGGCAGCGGATTCTATGGATTTGAGTGATGATGGGGAATTAGGGTTTGCGCAGGTCAAGGTGAAGAAGCAGAGTAGTGGTGATTCGCCGCTTAAGGAAGTGAAAAATTCGGAGCAAGATTTAGGGTTTGATTCTTCACAGAATGTTGTAATTGGTAAGGAAATGCCGATTATTACTGAATCAGAGCTTGAACATGATATTGAGGAACGTGTTGAAATTGATGAAAGCTTGGAGGGGATTTGTGAAGCTGAGAAATTGCCTTGTAGTGAAGAGAACGAGATTGCTGAGATTTGTGAGGAGGGTAAGAAAACTGAGGAAAGTAGTGATAAGCAACCAGAAAATCATGAGCTTCCATCCTCAATCGATGAATGTTTGGAGAACAAAGCGAAAGAAAATGAAAATGGAAAATGCGGTAGATTATTTGTCTTTGATGTATTGAAAGATCTTGTTAAAAACATCTCTGAAGATGATAGTCCTGATTCAATACATGTTAATTTTCTGGAACTTGCAAAGGCTCGCGGCGTCAATTTTCCGCGCCAACGATGGAGGAGGCAGAATGATGATGTGACGAGAACTGAAGATTAACGTATGTATTGTTTTCAGTTTTTTTGATCGAGAAAAGTAATTTTTTTGCAGTCCGGTCTCTGAATTTCTCTGTAATTGCTTAAAAAGTTAACAAAAGTGGTTGGATTAGAACGAATAGGTTCACTTAAGTTAAACAATTTGTACGTACAGAATTGGCTGCATTAGTAACCTTATGCTTAATGAACATCATTGCTGTAAATAGATGTTCTTCCAAACCAAAATGAAGTTCTTTTACCGGATAACTTTCACTTTTGTTCTGACTAATTTTGTGATGTTTTTCTCTCGGTTTGGGAAGTCTGTTACATTTTGCATGTATCTATGGCTTCAACACCTTTTTCGCACTTTCTTGTATAATATAAAGATACAGCTCTTAGTTTAGGGAGTGGATAAGTCTGTGTTCAACAATTGGAAAACTCTGAAATATCAGAAGTTTGTAAAAATAAGAAACTCTAGACAAAGGAAGAGACGTCTGTACTGTAATTAATCAAGATTGAAGTATAAGAAACCTCCTAATAAGTGACATAACAGAAGAATCTTTGCCTTTACATCTGATACCACAATAAAGTTAATTTGGCCTAAAAAGTAAAAACGTCATTTACTTGAACAAATCTCATCCTTGACTTATTCAATTGTAGTTTACACTGTTTCCTACCAATAATTTTATCCAAGTAATACTATGAAATTATCCCTATCTTATGACATGTTATTTCCCTTTACCTAAGTTGTTGGTGGTGGGGAGTGTTTATGGGAAAAGCATGGGATCAAAATTATTCACAGCATAAACTATAATTGCATACAAAACTCTGGAGATTATCACTCTGCACTGCATGCTATATGTTACAATCTGTCATCAACCTATACAAAAAAAGCCATCCAAGGCAATTCCATCCCTTGGAAATTCAAGCTTCAAAAGATAGAAAAAGATAACAAAAGCGCAGCCACCATTTATGCGTGTATATATATATCTTGTACAAGGATTTTAGTATTTATGATGCAAAACATGCATACCCTATAATGAAGACACAAGAGTCAGGCCATAGCCATCCAAGAAACCTCATACATAAGACTGATCAGGTATGGGCAAAATGTGCCGGGTATGCCGAGCTACTGGAGGTGCTAGCTTGAGCAACAAAGCTTAAAGTAGGATGCAATAGCTCTGCTTGTGGAAAAGAACTATTGGATCGCACTTCGAGGAGCAGATCCTGATCAGAACTCTCCTCAGCAAAGTTGAGAGAATCCAGCATGAGTGAGCTACTGTCGGGAGGCAAAGCGAATAGGCTTTTCGGACTGAAGTAAGAGCCATCTTCTAAAACTTCCTTGCCATCACAACCTACCTTCATGATCGCCCTTTTGGGGCTCCTAACTGCTGTCTTCAGTTCTGAAATAAGCAATATGGGTGGTGGGTGTTACTAATGATTCTTTATTATTGTCATTATAAATTTATCATCATAGATAACTAACATAACAGCAGTTCTAGCTATTGCACCACTTCTCAATAGTACTTATAAATCTTAATTAATATCAAATTATTAGTAGCTGAGGGAATTAATATTTCTTCACTGTTAATCTACGAGTATTAGTTGCACTAATTTCACATACACAGAACTAAACTACGAAGTGGGGTAACTGTTAATTTATGAAAAAGTGAACTGAAACTATCTATTAGTTTTACAAAAATAATTCCAAACAATAACATCAGTTTATTGTTGCCAAGAAGGAGTAGATATTTGCAAGGCTTTATTCTATATAATCAGTTTTTAGTTAAAAGCAGACGAAAAGAAGAAAAGTATTCTGAGCTAACCAGGAAAATTTTGCTTTGGGCCATCACGCAATCGCTTCCCATTTGCCACATTTCTTGATGCAGCACCTATAGATCCTGTAGCAACAGATTTTTCAGCTCTGTATTTACATTTCTGCATTCACAAAAGGATGGTCGACAGCTGATGAGTATCCCTATCTAACTTCAACACCACATAACACATGATGCTCTAAACGATAAACAAGCTTAAACCTTAAGTAAATCATATTGCTCCACCCATTTTGACTGTGAAAGATCTGATAATGCAAGCCGTTTCAAAGTCTTGCAGTCTTCAGGTTTCGCCCCTGGCAAAGAGATATCTAAGACACCTTCCCTGAGAAGCTTCTGAAAGTAAGTTAAGTTCTCCTTAAATTGACAGCCATTGAACAGGCTCTTAAAGCTGCACATTCAAAAAAAAAAAATCCAACAATGTAAGAATCAGTCTGTACTCATATTTGCTTGAAATTTGAACATTTGATACACTGTAAAAGCTTGCATACATAAAAAATCTTAAACACCGAAGCATCTTTACAAATATATTGAGAATACTGTATAAGCTTATAAGGATTATGACTTACAAACAACATCAAATGGCATCTTCTGATCAATAGCATAAAAAACCCTAATGAAACATGTATTTTGATAAACTAACCTGTCAGGAAGTTTAGCAGTATCAACCACAGGGAGACACTTAAGTAATTGTTGCTGCTCTTCACTTGTCAAGTTCCTAGTAAACACCTCATAGTTTACAATATCCTGTATCAAACATGAATGGAAATTACATCAAACTCTCTAGAATTTGATTATTTTAAAGATGTATTGACCAGTATATATTTGAATAAAGAAACAATTGTCAATTTAAAGAAACAAGGACTTCTGCTTGTTCTCGAAAGTCAAGATAAATTATAACAGTTGGTTGAATAAACATGCAGTGCTACCACAAGCTTGACCGTTGTCAATTTAGCTTTCACAGTGAAGTCAGAAGAGACAGTATGGAAATATAACTCACATTTAAATCTATTTCACATAGCGGTGATTTGTGATATCCAAGGATTTGTAAATTTTCTTGCTGAAACTTGTCCCTGAAGTTCCCAAGAAAAGAAAAGTAAGAAATATTAGTAAACGTAGAGGCTCTGTTTCTTCTCCAATGCTGATAAACAATTTCTTCATAACACTTCTTTTTAGCCCCCTCAAAGCATGTTGAGAATTCAATACCATTGTTTGTGGGGTGGGAAATCATTTTAACACCAAATGCATCACCATGGACTGCTTTTTCAGAGGAGCATGCAAAATGGAATATTCTATACTCTTGTTTAACGAATTAGAAAAAAGAAAACTTGCCTTTTAGGTTTCTCCTGCTGAATCCCTGGGCTAGCAGCGTTCTTTAACTTTTCAGCTTCCACAGATGGAAAATTCATGCCGGTGAAATCATTGGGTATATGAATAGCACCAGAGCATGAATATGTCTCACCTGTTGGACATTGTTTGTTATCAACCGAAAGAGAGCTAGCCTCAGATTCTTCTTCACGAGCTATATAGCTCGGATGCCTAATGAGAACACTTCCATGTCCTATCTCAACAGAGACCATTGGTGTTTCACTTTCAAAAAGGAGATCCTCTTCGGAAGATGCAGAGAAATAAGACTGTTGTTCGTGAAGGATAGTATATAAATCTTTTGTGAGCTTCTCAACAGAAGATTGCTTTTGCCGACCTACACACGTCCTCTTTTTTGAAGGCACAGTGGCATCCCACACAACTGACTGAGCAGGACCTACAATCATTATGCAGATGCCATATGTATTAGAATTACAAGTCGTAATGTTGTATAAAAAGAAAAAAAAGTTTGCATGTTGTGAAAAGCACAAGATTACATTTTTGGCCTTATAATATAGAGCTCACTATCTAGAAAACCAATGACAAAGAACTAGAAAAACATTAAAGATTAACAATTCTATAATAAAAAAGATGTTTTACCTAGGAAATATAGATGCATGCTACAAACAGATAAACAAATAATTTATATCTAACTGTACAACTGTTTATGCCCACAAAAAGAGCTTCATCCTATACAAATTCTGTATATCAAATATTGGATGCTGATGTGTTCACTGTGTTCCTTCAACTTTCAAGAATCAAAGGCCTTCTTAGTTGCACTGAGTCCACAACTACTTTTACCCTCAACAAACAACCCCCCACCTTGCCCCAAGAAAGAGAGAAAATAATTATCATCTTCAACATAGTGACTGTCATAAATGTCGACTGGCTATATAAGCCATACAATCTCAATGGAATGGCCAATGCTGTCATACTCAATGATAAACAAATAATATTCCAATGATATAAGCGCATTTTAAATGTTCATACTCCAACCTGTCAAATCACTAGCATCTGTGCCAGCAAATTGTGCGCAACTCTCTGAGTTTGAGACTGCTGATCCTGAACTTGATCTATTGCTTGTATCTTCATCAATAACCTTTCGGAGTCCCTGGTTGTAATCAGGGGAAACCCATCCAGATACTACATTATCATGGTTCTGCTTTCGTTTGAGCATTTTCACTTCTTTGTTCTTATTTAAAGATATGCTCTTTGTCCTGGAAAGCCTTTGATCCTCATAATCATCAGCTTCAGCCCGAGCATGTAAAGGGGTATAATTCACAAGTGTCCCCTTTGTCCTCCATCGAGATCCACATGCATTGCATAGTACTGGCTTCTCCGGTGGCCCATTGCGCCAAAGTGGTGTGTCTGTTGCAATGCTTAATTGTAAGAAATCAATACAAATTAACTGCCCTCGTAAACAAGAATAGAGATGTACCTGACATAGACTAGCATAAAGGAAATACATTCATACTTTATGCAGTTTATGATGAATAAGAACATAAAAAATAGAGCTTGCCACAATTCAAATCATAGCTTAAACTCTAAGTTGTGAAGAGCTTGTTAATATTGTGAAGTTTCTCAAACAACAATAACAGCTGCCAACTTGAACTAAGAAGGCTTGTTTACTCATATTAAAGAGAAACTTCGCACTTGAACTAAGTTTAGGAAAAAGTATATGCACAATTTTTAGTCACTCCTAAAATTAACTGCTGAGGCATACTTGAGACATCAAGGTTGAGGTAAGACTAGTGAATTAATGAATTAATTTAATTTTTCAGGACTGCAATCAATCTACTCAATGTGAGAACAGACACACTAAAGTCTTCTATAACACACCATTTGCTATATCTTGATTCTTGAACACTTAGAACTGATTCAAAATTATACTAGACACATAGTCCTATCAAGAAAAGACAATGAATATTCAGCTCTTAAGTTTCAGAGTTAATTCTATGAAAGAGACAAGCATTCTGAACAGAAATATTAGTTTCAAATTGAGATTTTTCGAAAAGTGACGAAGCTTGATGATGGATTCTTCTTCCGCCAGAAGACAATTGAGAAACAAATGTTTGAAGGATGAAAGCAATGCTTGGAGCAAGATCCTCTCATTTAATGAATTCTTGCTTGATACTGATACGTGAGACAATAACTTCACAAAAACCTCTTAGACAGCAGAAATGGATTAACTATGACATCTCCAAATGCATAAGTTTCTTCCTTTCTTTTCTCTTTTTTTTCTTCTCTAATTCATTTTACAAATGCAAATGGTAGGATATCTGAGTCCGGATTGACTCTTCCTAATAGACACCTCAACAGAAGTAGGTTCTGCTGATCAAGTAACGTGTCCCATCTAGTATTCAATAGATGCTGCTCCTACTTTTGCACCAATTGCGTTTGCAGGAAACTTAAAACAGTCAATAGAAATGAAGACCACAGCGAGAAAAGACATACAAATAAGAAATCAATGAAATTCCCACAAGATTCCAATTCCAAATACTCTGGGCAACAAGAATACAAGTATTCCTGAATTCATTTACAATTTGCATCCAGATTAATACGCAGAACACGCCAAATTGCTGTATTTACATCGCCCAACAACTCTATTTTATAGAAATTACCGTGTGAGAAAATCAGAGAATAGTTGCTGAATACTCTATGTTATGAAAAATAAAGAGAGAAAAAAGAGTTCAAGAGCTCATTAAAAATTTACAAAAAGTTCCATATTGGAGAAACAGGAACTCACTTGTAACTCCACAGTGATAGCAAGGCCCTTGCTTAACCATGTCTCTATCTTTTTCTCAAGGGACAGAAAAAAATAAATAGATATGAAGAAAATTTTCAGAAATTGGGGGAAAATATTTTATTGATTGAAAAAAAATATAGAAATGGAATTTTCTGGAAATATAATAATTTTCTTCAATCCTATTGCGGCGTTTACAACTGCGTATTGAAGGTTCTCTTCTGCAAAAAAACACAGAATGATAATTTACAGAAGAAAGCAGAAGCAGGAAACCCCCAAAGAGTTCTTAGCCTCAGTCTTTGAAGAAAAACAAAAAATTCACTAGTCAAACTAGAATTGAAGAAATTGATTATGCGTATTTCAGCTGGAAAACTGCAAAATCCAATGGAAGAAAAAGGCCATAAAAATGAATCTCACAAACGGCTTTGAAAAGAGGTAAGGAAGATGGAAATGGAGGCTAGAGAGAGAAAGAGAGAGAGATAGAGAGAGAAAGAGGGGTCTGTATATGTGACCTCTTTGTATTGCATAAGAAGTAAATGTTCAGCTTTTCCTCCTTTAATTTTTTTTTCCGTTTTTTTTCTCTGCTTTACTCTTTTAATTTGTTGATGTTATCATATACTTATTATTAAGATTTCAATTCCCCATTGCTTAAATTAAATATCGGTCAAAGTATAAATTTGGTTTCATATATTTTGTTCAATTTTTAATTTGGTCTCATATCTTTTTTGTTGCACTTTTGGTCCCATATCTTTGGGTAAGTTCCCAATTTGGTTTATATATTTTCTTGTTGCATATTTGGTCCCATATCTTTGGGGTCAATTGTAGAATTGGTCTTATATCTTTAGGTCAATTGCAAAAGTAGTCTCATATTTTTACAAAATGATCAACTAATTGTCAATCCTTTTGCAAGATATGGGACCAATTCTGTAACTTGACCAAAAGATGAGACAAAAAATGCAACAAAAAAAGATACATGACCAAATTGGAAACTTAGCAAAAAATATGGGACCAAATTTTTACTTTGACCTTAAATATTTCCAAATAAAACAAATAATAATCTTTTAAATTTACCCCATAAGCGGAATCAGGGGTAGAAGTAGAAGAATATTATGGCACATATCCTGTTGACTATGGACTTTTCTACTATGCTTATAAGTTTTTTTTTTCTAAAAAGAAAATCAATTTTAATTTATTAAAATTAAAAATCTAAAAGTATTTCATCTTCACCAACCATTCTGGGTCTGAAACAATTTAATTTTATGGTAATTCATTAAATATTTTTCATCAATAGACAAATTAAAAGATAGAAAGAAACAAAGAGAGTTGCTTGGCCTTTCTCAAATCAAATTTCTACATCTATAATATTTTTTATATTATTATTTATTGATTTATTTTGTGAGGAGAATAATAATTCATAATTTTATATTCTCTCGTGTGCGTTTGACATGATGTTGATATAAAGTATCACCGTGTGTGGAAATTACTCACATGACAGCCCAATAATCACCGTTGATTTAGTAGGAACGGCTGAGATTAAAGGGCCCCACCAACACTGAATTGAACGGTGATTAGAGGTGCTTGTGAATTGTGATCTAGGCAAATTATTCAAAGAAAGGACTAATTACAAAAGCTGACCAATTTTTTAGTCAAGAACCGTAAATATGAGAAAGTCCAATCCAACCCCATCCCACATTTTCAGAAAACAATTAATGAAACTCGTAACTTTTTTTATTTTCACCTCCAATTCAATAATTAAATATAAAATTAAATAAATGTATTTGATTTTTCATTGTGGAATTGGAAATTATACAAACCGTGTGCTCATGATACACACATAGTGGGTGGCTCATGAATTTGACTTCTTTGGTGCCTTGTGAATTGTGATTTTATTTCCAATTATAATTAATTAATTTTGTTATATAAATCTTGGATAGGAAAAATAGCATTGAGAGTGGAGTTTGTGTGATGTTTCCAACCCATTTATTTATCTCTAAAATGATAGCATAAGGTCAGCATTGGAGAGTTATGGATTTGCAGCCGTTGGATTGATTGATTCTTTCATCGAAACTTGATTGTGACTTTTTCTAAAAAGTAGAAAAAAAATTATTATTTAATATACAAATTTATATTTAAATAATAAATTAATTTTTGAATGATTAAAGTATATAATTTTATTTTCTAAATATCGTAATTGTTACTATTTTAATCTCAATGACTATTTAACAATTTAATTTAAATTGACTTTATGTTTTTATCATTAAATTTAAATTATATTTATATTTTTTTATTTATGAATTTTTTTTAAATATTGATCATAATTAAAATATTGATGATTGTGATATTTCAAAAATTAAACTATATATTTTAATTATTTACTTACCGAGTCGTTGATTCAATATAAATTTATTGATAAAAAAATAATTTTTCTAATATTAATATATAAATTAATATTTGAGAATATATATGAATTAATAATTTAATTTTATTTTATACTATTTAGTTCTTATAAATTATTTTTTATGGAAGTTCTTATAGATTATTAAACTAATATGTTATAATGTTTTTGTCCTTACAAAGTTGTCTTTCAAAATAAATTTAAGAATTTAAATTTTATTTATTTGATGAATTTTTTTAAAAAAATATAAATTAAATTTTAATAAATCAAGTTAACAGCTTACACATTTTTTTAAGAATTAAATTATATTTTTTTTATGGCACACCAGCTTCGTGTATAATTCTTACACGCACCTCTTATATATGAAGGAAACAAAAATTAACATTATTCATTTTTTTGTTATAAAATTTATATTTATTTTATACACAAATTTTAATCATATAAAATTTTTATCACATATTCCATTTTTTGATGACAAATTAAAAAATAAATATATAAATATAATCGTATATAGAGCCTTTGATCAAATCAAACGTCTAATGAGACCTCAAAAAAAAAAGCCAAACCACGTTTCTTCACGTTATTCGTAAGAACATTTCTACCATTATTAAAACTTTCTCCTTTCTTTTAGTAATATATCATTTTAATTGAAAAGGATTAGGTATGATTCATCTTTAGTCTCAAGTTCTTTATTTGATGGTTTTAGTCATTTTAGATATTTTAAGTATTTTCTATTAAAAAATTATATATAAACTATTTCTTTGAAAAATCAGATCTTGCATCGGCTGGTGTGGGAGGCCTACCTATATGGTTCTATTCTATCATCTATGGCTCTATCTCTGTTTCTTTATTTTTTTCATTATTTTATGAAACTTTCTTTAACATTATTAAATATATATATATATATGGGATATCTTATAATTTTGTTACAAAAATTATTAATAAAGACAATTAAGATTTGTAATAAAAAAAACCTATTTTATTAGTTATAATAAAGAGTAAATATATATATATATATATATATACGAAAAAAGACATGACTAACCACATTAAAGAGATAAAATAAATAAAGTTTATTATAGGATATCTTTATGATAGATATATATTGAATTTTATAGCTCAAATATTTTTTCATGTAAGAGTTCGATTGGGTTATAAGTTGAACCGTTAAAAAAATCACGAAAGAGAGGAGGAAACGACACCAAAACGGCCTCAATCGAAGACCAGACGTGTCACTCAAAGAGGAGGTGACAATAAGGATTTGGCGTCATGGAATGCGTTGCGACGCACAACAAAATTAAGTCCTACTTTAGATAATTTTTGTCTTATGAGTTCTCTCCTTCTAATATAAATAGTAGTGCTTACTCATCATTCTAAGAGCTTATATGCTTATAAGATTCCATTTGTTAAAAAGAGGGCTCCCATTTAAAAAGATTCGCCACTTTGTAATACTTTACTTCTCTTTCAAAGTTTGGCATCAGTCGTAAAAACATATGGTTTTACCTCTAGTAAGTAAAATTCATCGTTTGATACAGTTCATGTGAAGATCGACATTTAAAGGTAACCCTGATGGAACAGACTCCGGCAAATCCAAAATATTAGTAATAATGTCCAAATTAATAGTTTTCGCAAAGTATTTCCAAGATATTTGCCTTTATGTGTATTTATTGTTTGCATTTCAGTCTTCTAATCGAATTTTGGGGCTACGAAATTCTACAATGTATAATAAACAAAACTTAGTATTTTTTTCTCCTTATATTTCTATATGTGTTTTCATTTTTATTATTGTCTAGACAGTTTTTATTTTACTTTTAATTTTTGCATGGACAGGAAGATTCCAATGTTTAAAAACTCAAAATAACATAATCTAAAAATTAGATACTACAATGTACCGAAAAAAAAATTAGATACTGCATTTACATTTACTAATCAAATTAATATGGTCTCCCTCTTGCCCCATTAGGTAAAAAATAAATGAGAAAAAAAAACATAAAAGCTTCATTCTCTTCTTCATGGGAGAGGAATTATTATTAGATTTTGGTTACAACTTACAATTTACAAAATCTCTCACTAGTTGCTGCACAAAGAAATTCTTAACTTTTTTATATTGTGCAAATAACACATTTTCTTGAGATTTTTTTTACCTTTCTGATTATTATTAATTATAGTAATTATAAATTATAATTTTGTATCAATGTACAATACAACAACAATCATAAAATTACAAAAAGAAAAAGAACAAAAATCGCAATTAAAAAATTGTACAGAATAAAAAACTTTTATCCCTTTTCAAAATTTAAAATATTTTTTGTAAAGTATCTAAAGATTATATAAACTTCTCACATTTTAACCTTAAATTTTGATGGCCGTTTTCAATTGGGACAAATTTCATTCAATTTTTCAAGAATAAGAAAAATGGTAGCACTTTCCATAAAAGATATTTCACACTTGAGAAAGTATTGAATGTATTAATACTAATATTATTTTGATTATAACTAAGAATTTTTTAAAATTATAAATTTATGTATTAAATAAATTCCAACTTCAAATTGCCAAATATATTCATTAGATGCATAAAGTGAGGGTTAAAGGGAAGATTTTATTAAAATTAAACTTGTGACTGATTGCTTTCAGACTTTGTGAGTTTTTTTGTCTTTTAAGGGTTATTATCCGTTGTAACACAGTAAGTTCTTATGAACTTTTTTTTTTTGCCCAAAAAGTTCGTATGAACAATGCCATGATTTCCAATATATTTTAGAAATTTATTTAATCATTTAACTCCTCAATAAATGCATATAAACTTTAATATCCAAAATATTCATTTATAATTAATTTGATATTTTTATTGAATATGCTAATTAACTAAAATGGTATGATTCTAAATTTTGTTGATATTGAAGATGTCAAAAAGGTTATATTTCTTATTATGTTTAAATTAATATCTCAAAGATTAAATTTTATATTTTTACTTTTAAAACAAGTTTAATCGAGACAATTTTTTTTACTTACTTCATATTTTAATGTATATTTATTATGATATTATGATCAATACTAATTTTTATTAAAATTTGATTAAATTACACATGACATATATTTTTTATTTTAAAATTATATTAATTTTATTTTCTTATAAGGTTTTTTTTTTGCCTGAAATTTTTATAATAAGCTTAACTTGAAATAAAATATAAATTCGTGATCTATTCATTAATATGATGGAGAATATAATTAAAGTCCTAACATGGAATTTTGATTTCATTTGTTTTGGAAACAATAAATCTACAAAGCATTGATACTTTATTTTGAGTACATAACACCATGTCAGACACGTGTCCGTATGGTTGTCAAATTTGAGTTTTAACTCGTAAACTCGTCGAATTTTGCCCCTAATTTCGAAGGCAACAAGTCTTCTGTCGTATCACACGGTGTGCGGTGCAACAGGGACCAATGCGCGACTGACACGTGGTGCCACGTGTGCAGGCTTGCCCATGTGGCGGCCCACCATTGGTCCCTATCGCACTGCACATCGTGCGATACGGCAAGATCCACTGCCAATTTCAAGCAAACTCGAAAATGACCTAGTTTAGGTAAACTCCCAGCAAAATAGTAAACTCATGTGAACTCGTGAGTTTTCCTTAAACTCGACGAGTTCACATAAAGTGTCAAATATTTTTATTATTTGTGACCTAAAAACTAACCCAACCACTCAAAACCCATGTCCTAACCTCCAAATTTCCCTAAACTTAATTCATTTTGGTCCATCCCTCATGCTACCTCGCACAATCACACGATTTGCTACTTCGCTCATCGGCTCATCCCTCTCGTTGTTCTACACTTCTATTTTGCTGTTCGCTGTCCTCATCGTTCATGGTGGTGGTCCGGCGAGTGGCGACTGTTGTCGACACTGTTGCTCAATTGTTTGTGGCTTTGTGCTAGGGGTGTACAACTCTGGCCCGGCCCAGCCCGAGGCTGTTCGGGCCGGGTCCGGGTCTAGTCTCTCTAGACTCGGCTCGGCCCGGGGTACCCTTATTTTTTTAAAAAAAAAATTAATTTTTTACTATACATATTTATATTTTATACTACTAAATATTTTTTTAATTGTAATAAATACATATCTATTATTATTTTTATCAATTGTATATTAAAAATATACATAAAATATATATTTAATCTTAATTAAATCAACTTTTTTTAACAATTAAGTCAAATTAAATGTCTTCATTAATAAAAACATCATTAAATTGATCCAAAATTAATTGTTTTACCAATATATACAAGTTAAATTATATATAGAATGAATAAAAATTTTTTTTGGCCCGGCCAGACCCGGTGACCCGGGCCGGGTCTTAGGCCGACCAAAAACTCGGCCCGGCCCGGCCCGTGTACACCCCTACTTTGTGCTACTCGGCTGCTCTTGCTTGGTTGTTCGTCCCTCATCCCTCTCGATTCCTCTTGTGAGTTTTGATTTTCTTTTATTATTCTATTAATTCATTTCGTTTGTTGGATTCCATCTCCTCTCTAGCGTTTCAATGCTTTGTGGTTTCTGTCTTTGTGAAGTTGTTGTAATATGGATTAGGGAGCCAATTTGATTTGTGATTTCTAGCGTTTCTATAAAATTTTGTTTCTTGCTTAGCCAATTTGATTTAAGTCATTTAATTATCATTTGCTGGCTTGCTACTATGCTCTGCTTCGTTATGATATATACGTGTAAATTTTATCTTGCATACTTAGGTAAACTCGGTGAGTTTACAATCCGAGTTTACCCCCTTTCTAAGAGTTTACTTGAACTCTCGAGTTTGACAACCTTGCATGTTCGTGTCCGACACTCATACTACACATATTTATAAGTTTCAAAATATAAAATTAATTTTTTGTGACTTTAACATGATAAACAATAGAAAATAATGACACATATGACATATATTATGAATAGATATTGTAATTTTTAAAGTTTTCATCAAAATTTATAAATTTTTAATTGTTTTTATATATATAGATATATATATGTTGTATCGTGTTATATTATTTTAAGAATTTAACGTGTCAGTGGGTTTGCATCCTATCTCGCGTTTGTGTTAGTATTCATGCTTTATAATAATAAATATTTTGTAAAAATTAACTAAAAAAACAAGAATCAGTATTTGAAATGCATATTAAATGTTAACTTTAAACGAGAAAACGACATATAAATTATTGTGTATATTGAAAAAACTAATGAAATTCATTATAGTCTTCGGTTGAAACCTCAATTTGATTTTGAATAGTATGATTTATTAGGTTTTGATCCTCAAATTTTGGGTTTTGAATATTGGTCCTCTGAATTGTTTTATATATTCTATCATTACTTCAAAATATAATTTCAGCTGGTTTTAATCTTTGAACTGGAATGATTTTCTTTTTGGCCGGAATGATTTTTAGTATAAGGAAAAAGTTAACATTTTATTTTGGTCAAAGGGTCATTTTGATCCTAAATGTATGTTTCAATGTTCATTTTAGTCCTTTATGTTTCAAAATATTCAAATTGATCCTAAATGTTGGCAAAATGTTTCATTTTGATCCTAAATATTGGTAAAATGTTTCATTTTGGTCTCAAATTATTGAATTTGGTCATATTTCTCTCGTCTCTCATAAGTTCAAAGGACTTGTTAAGAGGAACTCATAGCTCTAAATTTGTGGAATTCGAATTTGAAACGAGATATATATGATCAACTTTACTTGTTTGACCATGAAACGAGCGATATATTTTTAGGATCGATTTGACCTTATCTGCTGATGACTCCAACTGGATAGAGATAGTACTCTTTGAGAGCAATGCATACTCTAAATTTGTCGCATTTAAACTTGAAAGGAGCCATATTCAATAGTTTGGAACCAAAATGAAACATTTTACCAACATTTATGACCAATTTGAACATTTTGAAACATAATGTACCAAACTGAACATTAAGGCATACATTTAGGACCAAATTGACCCTTTAACCTTTTATTTTTAGGTTGATTGTTTGTGGGTCCAGGCGAGTATGAGTTAACTTTCGGCCACGTGTACAGCTAATATATTAAGTTGCAAATAGAAATCATGTGGTGAGATGTAGAAAGTTCTGTCTGTCATTTGAATTCAACGGAATAAATAAAATATAATTAAATTAATAAAATAGAAAAAGCCCATCTTTAATGGAAAGCTAAACGTTAAAGGGATTGAAGTCACGTAAATTAAGTGATTGACAAGCCAACAAAATTACTTCCATTTTGTTATTCAACTCTAAATTTTATAAGAACTCTCAAGTAAATT
>QANZ01016059.1:365483-393954 GCA_003254925.1 Chamaecrista fasciculata | reverse complement strand
AAATTTAATTAGCTGCAACAAAGGAAAAGAAAAACATAGTTTATCTCCTTGAGTCCTTGCCGATTGATTAGCAAGTATGTGCATTCAATTAGAGCAGCATCTATCCTTTGATCTTCACAACATTTAATCCTTGCAAATGACAAAGAGTTTTTTAAATTGTTAAGAATTAATAAAATACAAATAAGGGTATATTAGGCATAAAAAATAAAAGAGACAAAGAGTTATTGTTTGTTTAGAAATCTGAATTGTGTTTATAGTTTCAAAGCAAAATTAAGTTTTCAAAGTGTAATTAATGATCATTAACAAGTGCCCTAAGGGCACTTGTTAGCTTTACCCTTTCAATTATAACGGCAATCTATGAAGCATGGACACTGACACGGACACGGGACACGACACGGACACGGACACAGCGACACGCCAAACTTTCAAAATTACATGACACGACACGGCATATATTTATATATAAAAATAATTAAATATTCATAATTTTTAATGAAAAATTTAAAATTACAATTTTTATTCATAATATATGTCATATCTACTATTATTTTATTTTGTCTGTCATGTTAAAGTTATAAAAATTTGATTTATATTCTAAAATTTGTGAATGTGTGTCGTGTCGGTGTCGTACGGGTGTCGGACACTGACACGTGTCTGACACGGCGACACACTCTCAAAATGAAGTGTCCATGCTTCCTAGGTTACATCTTTTTATTCCACAATTCCTTTTTCTCTTGTTTTGTAGTTTTGCTGCAAACAAATCAAATTCATTGCAGCAAAGAGCCCTATCTATCTATTTTGGTTGTTCAGTCATAAAGACCCTCTTGCTCCCAAATATCAACAAGAAAGTCAATCATCTCCTGCGAATGTGAAATCATCATAACCAAATGATTAAGAATATGTTATCCATAGAACAACAGAAATTAAGTATAAACAGATGAAGAAACAAGTTGAGAAGAACTTACTCCCAGAGGAATGGGTTGGGGGAAAGGCTTGTTACTCCCAAGTAGACTCTCGTAGGTGTCATTCCCACTGTGTAAAAAATACAAATCAGAATTAGAGCATATCAAACACCTCAAAATGTGTGGGGTATACTAATTTTGCATTTTTGTATTGTACGTTCTTCATTCCTTACTTACCTTATAATAGGCTCTCGAACTCGTGTCTCACTATCAGACTTTCTATTTCCAATCCATTGCTGCCTTATCTGGTTCCATAGAATAAGGCCTGCATCCATCAATCAAATATTTCTGATGTTTAAGTACTTGTTTGACAGACAAGCATACAAGTTACAAAACTACGAGTTGCTTATATACAAAAGATCAAAGATTAGACACATATGCATAAATATATCAGCAAACTTGCCATGATTGACAAATTCAGGATGATCTATCTGAGAACCAGAACTAGTTTGAGGATCGGATGGTTGGGTTGATGTGCCAACGGAGGAGATGCTTTTCCGGGATTGAACTGCACTCTGATCCAGCTGATCAATAGTGCTGCTGCTTAACAAATCTTCAGATTTATTGTCTTCTTTCAACGTCTGACCCCTACAAGCCTCATCCATTAGTATTGTTACCGGAGGGTTTTTGTAGCATCCAAGACAGCCTCTGCTCTGTTACAAAGTAGGTTCAACCACAAGCATGATTACCACCAGATTATATATATGTTATATATATATATATATATCTACCCAGTCTACCACTTGAATTATGAACAATGAGAAGATGATGAAGAAATGCATATTATACCAATTAGAACCCAAAGCAATCTAGCCAGCAGCAGAGCTACTGTGTCAAGTGTATTCTATTCTCTTGTTCATTTCATCCAAATGTTACATACACCTTTAATTTAGCTAGAGAGCAAGAAAAAAAGCTGGAGATTTCAAGTAGACTAATAGCCTCATTTAAGAACTAGTTTGTCAGTAGACTAATAGAATCAAAATCAGTAAACAATAAACCTCCCTTACACTGAAGAATCTCTTCCATGTAATTAATAACTTTCCCATGATAGGAAGCACAAGAGCACGAATAAGATCTCCACAAAACAGTAACATAAACAGGAAATTTTCTTGCCAGAGCATCTCTCCTCAATTGGCCTAAGCAGAAACTGGAATGCGTTCCTCCTATATGTGAAATGCTATATAGGAACCGAAATTCTACCTATCTTATTAGCAATTTCCCAGGAATCCAAGCAAAGAATGCCAAACAATAAACCCCTTGCTTTATGACCAAGAAACTGCAAGAACTAGATTCCCGAATACGATTGAAACAGCAGTATTACTACTACTAACATCGGAGCAAAGGAAATGATTTTTTATTTGAAATTTCTAATCGCTTGAAAATCCAGAACTACGATCCAGCAACATTACCTGAAGCAAGGCAACGAGTTCTGTATGATTTTGGATCACGCTCTACGCAATTTCTCGGTTCGTTTTCTAATTTTACTGATACCTCGATTATTCTAGACAAAATTTTCAAACCTCCCCTTTTCAGGTTTCTTTGACTCGCTCAGAAGAAAGTTCGTCGGACTTAAATGACTTAACGCCAAACAACATAATATGATAGCGATTTTCTCTGACAGTTTAAGGAGAAGCGATATTGAAATGGTAAATTGAACATTCTCTTTCTCGGCGATCAAACAAAGAAGAAGAAAGAGATCAAGTGACTCACCCCATGCATTCCAGAATCTGACAGACCCAAGGTGGAAAGTATCGACAGAATTGCATTTGTGTTTCATGAAGGTCAGATCAGAGATCTGTGACTTAAAATTCCAAGTCCAGGAAGGAGAGAATTCGATTCCCTGCATACAATATAAAGTAGAGAACCAATAAAGAAAAGAGAGGGGCTAAAAAGCAAAAAGAAAAATATATATTTATATTCTGGCTGTTTGGTTCCCGAGAAGGAAAAAAAAAACAATTAAAGGAAGAAAAATGGAACAAATTCAACTGAGTAAGCAACCTCAAGCTGCAAGTTACCCTAGAATAGAAAAATAAGCAAAGTGGCCTCTTTGGCTGCCGAGAAGTTACAACTTACAAGCCAATATTTTCTATTATTAGTTTCCTTGAAATGATCATGAATAAAAAAAAGGAAATCACGTAAATAATAAGAAATACGACATGCTTAATTGGGTTTAGGGATTTCAAATTCCAGCCAAATTTCTGAAAAGATTTGTGCTTTGTTTTCAGAATTCAGATGCTATCAGGGATTTGGGAATATTAACCGGAAAAAAATAAGGAGATAAGTGGAAGGAATTGAGTTGGTAAGTTTGGATACAACCCGTGCCTCACACAATCATATACTCACATCACAATTCACAAGCCCTCATTTATTTATGTATTTAATTGGAAGCAAAACTAAATTTGAATTTGGTTTTTGAGTTTTTTACTGCACTTTCTTTTATTTTTTTTCTTTTAGGGTTGACAAAGAATAATGTTTAATACTCTGTATAGTTTTCATTTTCAATATAACATTCTTTTGGGAAAAGTATCTCAATTAAATTGGATAGCATGAGGGGACGAAAGTAGGCTATATGACCATTAAATTAATGTTAATCTCATGTCTCAACTATTCTTTTGGGGATATTGAAATTTCCTCTTTATCTTCAAATTCCTATTGTGGATGGATCCACTTGCACTTGCGTATAACTTAAAAATTCCTCTTCCATGCTATGGAAGTAGTAGGATGTTAGTTTTTTTTTTNTATCTAATACCCAAGTGGTTTGAGAAGAAAAATGGACATTTATAACAAAGATACCTGAAGTAGAGGGTGTGGTCCCCTTCTTCTGTTTCGTGGGCTCCAGTCTATATCGAGGACAACACCAACCAGGGAAGCAAGCTTTCTAACCACACGGTAGACTTGGAATTCTAGGGGAAGCCCCCAGAACTCCACCCATAAAGGAATTTCACGAAGAGTGAGATGCCGGAGAATCATATTGGGTTCCCATAAGACTGTTGAGAGCAGGGCACCATCCAGGGACCATGGACCATTCCTGTGGACAAAAATAAGATCTTCCATTCGTTGAAAATGGAGAATGTAGCGTCGGCCATCATGCCCAACCACAGTAACGTTACCAAGAAGGTACCAAAAGCTATTTATGAGGGATTGCATACGTTGGGTTGTGAATTCCCGGACGTCATTCATGACACCAATCAGGCATCTGTTCCAGAAATTGCGGTTCATATCAATTAGCTGAAAATCAAAATCAACGACAGGTACTCTGGCAGCCCGATGACCCGGCAGAGGTCTTGGGTTATCAGCAAAAGCAGCGTCATGAGCTTCCTCATTATCCATATCTTCATTTTCAGAGCCACTCGAATCAGTCCAGCCAACTTCGCGGCGGTTGTGGTTCATTTTGTCACTGGGTAAACAATCTGGGTGGGAAGATGGTGGGGTTGATGAAGAATACTCAAGGCAACTTCTTTTAAAACGTCGACCCATGTCCTGGCTCATCAGACCAGGGGAGAAGGCGTGCGAGCAGGCTACAGCCATGGGGGGGATAGGATAACGGCGCTGAGAAGGGGTAGAGGCAGCACCTGACCAGTTAGAGAAAAGGTGTAATTAATGAAAGGGAAGAGGGATTGGGCGGTTAAGACAAAGGCGTGATGAATAGAAAGAAAAAGTTAGGATTAATGAGCACGGGGAGAGGCGCAATAAATATGTAAGAGCTAGATAAGTAATGTAATTAAGGCAGGCAAAAGAGATATGACGATACTGGAACGCTATAGGGTAGTATACGGAGATAAAGAGGGTGCAAAAGAGATCTCCAGAGAGGGGTGCGTTATGTAATGATGGATTTTGGATAAATGCAAGGCCTATACTACCTGAGTGAAGGAGGAAAAGGATTGGGTGGGGGAACGGCGTAGGAGGCGGATTAGGGTTCAGGTGAGATAGAAGCCAAGAAAGGGGTTTCAGATCCGAAAAAAACAAGTAGGATAGAGAAAGTGTTTTTTGGGGGATTTGCGTCAGCGTGGGGCAGGAAATTTGAAGATCAAGATAGAAGACACGTGGTGGTAATGGGGAACCCACTCGGGGTTATGGAGAGAACTCACTGAACGGAGTTAATTTCGCTAAAGTGGCTAATGACTCTAATTAAAGTCTTATATGTATATGTATATCTATATCTATCTATCTATACTATCTTATATTATATGGCTCCACCCCTTTCTTGTCCTCCATGTTTAAAACTATAGTCTATGAAATTAAAAATAAGAGAAAATTTACTGTTTGGTCTCTCTTTATTTACTAAATTAACAATTTAGTCCCTTATTTATTTTATATACGCAAAGCAACTAGTATTATATATGTCTGAGGATTTTTCATAGTCGGTCAAAAATAATTTAATTAAAGGTTATAAAATACAAAAAAAAAACATGTGGACATATAATAGGAAAAAAAAAGTAGTGGATGAGATTAACTTCCCACAATTTTAAATTAAAAAAAGGCTAAAGTGCACTTTTGGTCTAATAACTTTGGCAAAAGTTTCAATTTGGTCCTATAACTTTTTTTGTTGCAATTTTGGTCCCATAACATGGGCAAAGATCTCAATGTGGTCCCATAACTTTTTTTGTTGCAATTTTGGTCCCCTAACTTCTAAAAACATCTCACCGTTGGTCCCAAGCTAATTTCCATCTGTCCCATAACTTCACCCATATTTGTCAAGTCATCATCCAACTCAGTATGTCAGATCATCTTTAACGGCAGATAATGGATGGAAATCAGTATTGGGACCAACAGTGAGACGTTTTTAAAAGTTATGGGACCAAAATTGCAACAAAAAAAGTTATGGGACCAAAATTGCAACAAAAAAAGTTATAGGACCAAATTGAAACCTTTGCCAAAGTTATGGGACCAAAAGTGCATTTTGGCCAAAAAAATAATAAAGACATACAAAACACACTAGTATATATGTCATCGGTTCATATATATGTTCATGTGTTCTTTCGTAAGTTGTGGTGCAACAACATTAAATTACACTCTTGTCTCTTGTAAAATATGTTATACTAACTTTTTAATAAAAAAACTAAAATATAATTTCACACAATTGGACTAAAATGCATAGAATCTAAAAAATATTTAATGCTACTTTTTTTGGGTACATAATTTAATTTAATGCTAACTTCCATTAATATATAGAAGGTTAATTTAATTTAAATATTCCGAATAAATTAAATTATCAGTTTCCAAACAATGTTTAAAAATAAAAACTTATTGAGATAATATTTGTGAAATGTATATTGTTTTTCTATTATTAAGGAGAGAATTAAATATTCTATTGTAAGATATTTCATTTTTTAAAATTAAAAATTAATATACACATATATATATGTATAAAGAGATTAGGATTTGTATATAATTGTTAGAAAAAATACTCTATTTATTTTATATGAAATAGGAATCCTAAAATAATTGGAGGTTAAGAAGTAGAGTTTTATAGATGGGAGATCAGAGGAGTCGCATATTTTGAAAGTAGATGGATGGAAAAGGATTTAAGCATATTGGAGAGAAGATGATATTTGAAAAAGGTAAAAACTTTATTTTGGTTTCTAATGTTTATCATAAGTTTTGGTTTGGTTCGTAATAATTTTTTTATTTTGTTTTTGTCCTTAGTATTTCTCAAAAGCTTCATTTTAGTCTTAAATAAGTTTCACAATTGATCTTAACTACTGAATATAACATTGTATATCTCATTCTAAGTCTGAATATGATGAAATTGAAATTGCGAGTTACTCTTGATAAATTATTTCTCTATCTACTTGAGAATGTCAACAAATTAAATTAAATTGGACTCGAAAGTGGGATGATGTTTTATGAAATTGATTATATCCAATGAATTCGAAGCTATGAGTATCTCTTATTGAGTTTTTTCTCTATTTAATTAGAACTGTTAACAAAGGATGTTAAAGAGTAGTCTAAAAGTGTTGTTTGATCAAATAGTACTATGAAAGATTTCGTCAAGAGTGATTTGTAACTCTAATTATATGATCACGAATAGTTTGTAGGTAAAGATCAAAATATAACTTTTGCAAAACCTTAAGAACCAAAAAAGTGAAACAAAAAAATATTAAGGATCAAAATAGAACTTAAAGTAAAAATTAAGGAGCAAAATGAGATTTTGACCTTTGAAAAAAAGAAAAAGAAGAAAGTGATCATTTATCTACCGACAGTTCATATAAAGTGGAGGACACACACATTAATCTCTCTCATATGAAATCTCTCTCACATTAATCCGTGTTGACCTGGCTAATCACTCCAATAATTCTTCCATCAATACCACCACCACTACGTCCACGTCATCATCATTACCTGCAGAAGCACATGCCGATGAAGAAGAAGACACCGTTACCATGCAGATGATTGAAGAGCTTCTCAATTGGAACCACGTACGCCAACAAACCAGGATTCTAATAACTTCTATCCTTCTCATTTTTATTTATTAATACTCAATTTCTGAGGAAAAAAGGGAATGGAGCAGGAGAGGAGTGACACCTCTAATCTTCTCCGATCCATCCCTGTTTGGAAACTAAAAAGTTAAAAACGAATTAAGATAATGATGGAGATTAAATTATGGAAGCTTAAGTTTCCCCTCCTAATTGTCAACCAAATTTTTAGGGACTAATTCGTTCAGAGATTAAATTATAAGTTTTATCTTATTTATATCTATATATGTAATTCTCTGTAGAATATGTATATGTATATATATATATAGGAGATGTCATTTTTTCTGCAATCTTTTTCTCTTACCTTTTGTCTTATGTAAAAAAAAAAAAACGCCGGTCAATTGTAATGGTTTAATTAGATTTTCATCATTTAGATATGGATCAAGCAGTATATTCTATTCTAGTTAGCTAATTATTAGTTAGTTGAAAAAAGCACCCACGAGGCTCGGGTACAAGGACACTTTAATTAGCGGATGATGACTTCCGCAACTACTTCATCCTATATGTGCATCATGATTATATTGATTCAACCATCCATTCATTAATTAATAAAAGGAAAAAACTTATATATATATATATATATACATGAAGTTTCTTATATCTTTCATGTATTAAGTTTCTTCAATCACAAGTTTTAATTATATTTTCTCTTTTCAATAATTGATCATGTAAAAAATTATGTTTAATATTATCTCTCTATTATAATTGACCATATATAAAATTTTTTATGAGTGTCAAATGTCGTTTGATGAATTTAATAGTAAGGATATAAAAAACTTTATATAAGTTTTGCCCTAAATAAAAAGCCTTCTTCATTTTTCATGTCTGACTTTCGTCATATTATGTATCCTTATTAATCAGTTATTCTGACTTTCCTATGGCGTTGCCACAAGTAAAAAATCAAACCTCTTATTATATATTTGATTTCATCCAAATAAGTTTCATGCATGCTCCATTTATATATTAATGTGCCCCACTTGAACATTGACGAAGAGAGTAAACTTTACCATAATTAATATGAAAGCAGATCGAGAAAGGGCAATTATTTGAGAACCAATGGGGTTTAAGTTTCGTGAGCGTCATAATTAATTAACCAAAAGGGGTAAACAAGTACTATATGGATAAGGCTTATTTAAGACTGTGTAATAGGGACACCATCCCGAAACTAATAAATCACAGATTTTTGCTCTTCTTCACGTGGAAATTCATCACAGAGAAAGAGTTATGATCACATGATGATGAGATCTCGTCCGTCGGTATATATATATATATAGAGAGAGCGAGCCGGGCCCGGTGGGCTGGCTCGTTTAGCCCACCAAATTTGGCGAGCCGGGTTGAGAAAATCTGGCTCACCAAAAATTTTAGCTCGAGTGGGTTGGCTCACTTAGTTCGCGGCTCGCGGTGGGCTAGCTCGAGTGAGTTGGTGAGTTAGTGAGCTAGCCCACCTTATTTTTTAAAAAAATTATATATACATATAATTAAAATTAAAACCCTAAAGTCTAGACTTTTATTGATATTTTATTATTTGTGAGTTTTTATTGATATTTTATTATTTGTGAGTTTTATTATTTGTGAGTTTTTATTGATATTTTTAATTTAAAAAACTGGAATAAAAAATCAAAACACGAAAAAAAAAAATTTGAAAGTTGGTGGGTTAGGTGAGCCAACCCGGCTTACTAACCTGGTGAGCCGAGTTGGTAAAACTTGGCTCGCGTGAGCCGTGGCTCGCGGCTCGCCAGCTCGAATGAGCCGGGTTAGCTCACTTTGACAGCTCTCTATATATATATATATATATATGAGATAGATAGGAAATGAACCTCTCAATTTTTTCTAAACATGATCTATCGTTTATGATCTTCTCAATATTCTGTTTTCTTTTTAAATTTGTTTCTTTCTTTCAATGAAGATGAGGCATCTGATTCGAGTTCTCACCACCACATGACAATCTTATTAAGATAATTACAAAAATTGTCAAACACAAATTTGCCCACAACGTAAGAATTGGGCAACGTTGACTACTTGACTAGTTGACCGTGCGTACCAATTATATTTATCTCATTATTATCGTGTTATATATATCCATTACTTGTATATATTATCGTATAATTTATTTTCTGTCATATTATAGTCATTAATTTATTTATCCACTAATTATTATTATTGACTATATTATATATATATATATATTAACCCGGCCACTTATATATAGGTTAATCTTACAGCTAGAGAAATTAGAGAATACATACATAATATAATAAGACGGGATATATATCTCATTATGGCAGATGCAAGAGTCAAGATCAATCCATTAATTTTCCTATGCATGATCTCGCTGTCCAATAATTTCAAAGAGAACCTAGCTAAAGGGAATGGCTGTGGTGTTTAGTATAAAGTTTTGCCAGTACACCAAAATGTATGGAAGCTATATGTTTTAATTTCTTACTTCCCATTCTATGGCTTATATTTATTACAACATGTACGGAAAGCTTAGATGCCTTTAAGTGCTGCTACAATACCATAGAGAAAGAATTGACATAAAGGGTGATATACTGATATTACTCCAAGTGGTTGGGTGATCCATAAATGCTAAGTACAACAACGAGCAGTGCCAATTATTGCCATGCATCAATAAGATTGAAAATAATAATAAAAAAAAACATCAAATTTGTCCCTTATGTTATTATGTATGGGGTGGATTTCAAATTGGTCCCTTATATTTTATTTGTTTCAGATTGCTACTATATATTTCTATTATTTTTTAAATTAGTTTCAAAAATATTAAATTCGGTCATATCTTTTCGTTTGAAGTTGAATGTAACAAAACTAAAGTTACAAGTTTTTTTTTGAGTACTTTGAGGCCGTCAATAAACGATGTTAAATTGAGTCTCGAAAGTAGATAACTTGTTTCACAGTTATACAAGCGAAGCTGGTTATATCTCTTTTATCTCAAGTCCGAATGAGACGGGTTCAGAACTATGTGCTAATTCTTGAAGAGTTCTTTCTCTGTCTAGTTGAGATCATTAACAAATAAGGTCAAATCGGGTCTCAAAAGTAGGTTTGGAACCAATTTGAGAGATTATGAGAACATGTAAGACCAATTTTAAACAAATAAAATATAAGGGATCAATTTGAAATTCACCCCATACATATGAGACCAATTTGAGGTTTTGGCCAAAAAAATAATCAGTTTATTAATCATCCGGGTCTATTTATTAAACACCCAGGAAAATTATAATGTAGGTTTTTCTACAACAGTATGCTACTGCTGCAAATCCGGTACGTAAGGTTCCAGTTCGAAGTGTGTATATATTATTAATTAGTAAATTTATTACAAGTGATCTTCGCCATGAATCTACTCTTAATTAACTGCTAATTTAATTAGAAAAAATTTAAAGTCGCATCAATCAACGTACTAATGTCACTCTCTCTGGGCACTCCGGTCATCCCGTGTTGAAATTAATAGGTGACGAATGTGTGCTATAATTTAATTCAGTAGGGTATGTAACTATGTATGATACTTTTCCAATTGTCTATAATTCTATATGCTTCAATTTAGTGAGCCTTGTGTGGCTTCAAACTAGATGAGACATAAACATGTCTATCAAATAATTAGCATATATATCTTTGGACTAAGAGAGGTGCTGCTTTAAATATTCTCAATATAACGCACAATATTCATCATATGTATTTTTACACAATTAATTAACCAAAGATGATTATGGTGAACATGCACACTTGCCATATGATAAAACTTTGTTCCATAACAATATTTTTATTTGTATATTATAATATCAGCTTAATTTAGCAAAAAAAAAAATTTATTATGTAAATAACTATACGTTAATCAACATCATAAAAGGAAAAAAAATTAAAATATTTTTTTGTGTATATATTAACTATTAAGGGCTTTGCGATTTTGTGTGCCGTAATGGGCATGCAAATATTTATATAATTTTTAAAATAATATAAAATTTAAAGTGATATAAAATCTTATAAAATTGTGATTATAAGTTTAAAAATATGAAATAATCTCAAAGGCTTTGGGAGATGCACACATAAGCATGTAAAATATGAACTAATTTAATTCAAAATATATATAAATAATGGAACTGTCAATTATGATTGTGGTAAGAGTAAATAAAAACCGTCATTTAAGATTCTTTTGANTATATATATATGAGAACCCTAGTTTCTAAATGATGGGCAGCCTCCCTCTTTCTTCTTTTGTATCAGAGTCTCTAAAACTACTTTTGCTATTCTGTATCCCTCTCTGTGTGACATTGAGGAAGATTTCGTTTAATCCTGTGAGAGTGCCGGTTTCTAATCAGTGGGATACCGGAATATCTCTTCAGGACAGTGTCCTAGAGACGCGACTCGAAATTATCGTGAGAAATCCCCAACAACGGTTTCAAGTATTTATTTTTTATTTTAGATATTTTTGACCAACCATAAATACCCTTAGATTAAAGGGGGCAATGATATAGTAATATAGTATATTACATTGTTATAAAAACCGGACCGGACCGGCCAGTGGTCCGGTCCGAATTGAGCAAAAAATCGGGCAGGCTGAGAACCGGTCAAGAACTGCCTGAATCGGTCAAAAACCGGGAAAACCGCCTTTAACCGACCGGTTTTTGAGGTTGAACCGGTTCAGTTTTTTTCTAATTTTTTTTAACTTTTTCTTGATTCAAATGATGTTATTTTAAAGAAATTTGTTTCTTATTATGTTTAGACTCAAAATAATATGTTATTTAATAGTTTTTACTTCAAAATTTGATTTTTTATCCTCCTAATTAATCACTTTCTTACTCAATCCAGCTTAAATTTAAAGAGTTTATTATATATTTTTATTATATTAAACTAAATATATTATTTTTTATTTATTTAATTATTAACGGTCCGACCCCGGTTGAACAATTGAACCTTGAACCGCTGCTTCGGTCGGTTCAATGACCGATCCAGTTTTAATAACCTTGGTATATTACACAAACAATATTCTTATGCTGACATCAATCTGTGAAAGTATGTTATGTATAAAACTGAAATTTTCAAAGCAAAGTTTTGGTAATGTGTCTTTTCCTTATTATGGGCCAACATATCGTGGGCCAAAGAGACCTACACATCACCAAATGGCCTCATTGCAAATACTGGAAGACCATTCATACATGTTGTTTTCGGCCTGAAAACCATTCATATATTCAAACCAACATTTTTATCCATATTTGTTTTGTTTTGATAATGTGATATGTTCTACCTAATATACGTTTTAGAAGTTGAATTAACAATTTGAAAGGCGATGAGACTCGAATGTCTATAGTAAGATGACCAAGACGATAATATGTAGAAGAATAAGAAAGTAAGATGAGATGAGATGAGATTTCGTTATGTTCTTAGAGAATGAGATGAAAGATGCAAAAGCTTAAATAAGTTATGGGAATAGAGTATACAATAAATTAAAATCAAGTTAACTATAATTATTTGGTATCATATACCAAAATTTAGAATCATTTAAATGATGGCCCGAATAAGTAAAGACGTATATTCTAAAAGAATTAAGACGATTATCTAAAGTAATTAAGAATTAAACTTTCAAAAATTAAATTAGACATTGAAAGGGACAAAATACTAATTAAAGGTTTAATGGTTCGACCTAAAAAAAATATAAAAGTCTAAATATAATAAAATTTTAGTTCAAATAGACATAATTCATAATTAAATTACAAAATATAAATACAACATTAAAATAGCAAAATAAATAAAAGTAAAAAACTAAATAATAATGTTAATTATAAATACAAATTTCATAAATTAAAATGAATTAATATAAATATAATTAAATTTTTTAAATGTTTATTAGCATTAATGTTATCAAGTGGTATTTTATGGTTATTTTTTACTAAATTTAAATTCATAATCAACAATATTCAATTTTTGATTCATAAATATAAAAAATAAAATAAAATTAAAAAAAACAAAATTGGCCATTCACCATGGACTTTAATTGATTTTTTATCGGTTCTTTATCTTTGGATTGGGTCCAATTTTTTGAATGTTGTTAAGAACCGTCTCATTAAAAAGTGTATGAAATTTTTATTATGGGACCAACTCTTTACATTGATGGAGAGTTTTTAGAAAAAGTGGGTAATGGAGGTGAGAAGGGAATGGAAGGGATAGAGTGGGGTGAGTTAGATGAACCATCCCATTAATTGAGAGTTCAATAAAAAAGTAATGAGAAATTATTCCACACCGATTTGATATTGTCCAATTATTAATGGGGTGAGGATTGGGGTGAGGTAAGTTAAAATTTGAAGTTCCCAATAATAATCGAATGAAGAGAAATAAGTTATGTATATCTTTAAAATTTTAAAAATATGATAAGATTAAAAGAGGAAATAAAAACTATTAAAGTTCCAAACCATATTTGGAAAAATAAACATTTAAGGGTCCGTTTGGCATGTCATGGGGTAAGCAAAGGAAAGAGTTTTACAAGGGAAAGATTGTGAGGGAAAGGAAAAGTAGTTGAGGGAATGTAAAGTAGGTAAAGATTGAAAGTGTTTGGTATAAAAAGGTAGGGGAGGGAAAGTAAAATAGATATAGAAAGAAAATTACAAAAATGTCATTCTTACAACCACCACAAGACCACCCCGCTAATATATCAGTACATGTATTTTTGGTTTACTGATTTAGTGGCCCTTATTAATATGATGTGAATATGTTTGGCCAAAAGCTCAAAACTTCAAGTTTGACCCTTATTAATATGATGTGAATATTTTGTAATATGTTTTTTTATGTATGAGCTTTTTTTTTTTGGCTCAACATTTACATTAATGAAGTAATATGAGTATTATGTCTTTTGATATACTTTATATTTAGTGGTTTATTGATTAAACTTTAGTTTTTATTAAAAATTATGTGCTTTATATAAATGCATTTTGTTTTTTATTAGATTTTGTTTAGTATGATTATTGAATATTGATGCTTTAATCAGATGGATGGATGGATGGATACTGGATATTGGGTATCCATTATATCCAATTTTACGGATATCCTATTCTATATTAGTATATTTTTGGATATTTCGGGTAGTACGGATAAGGGTATTAAAATATCAGATATGATACGGATACTATAATAGTGTTACAGATACGGATATTAAACAAAAATCAAAAATCTTATCCGTTGCCATCCCTAGTTAAATCAATTGGAAAACCAACGGTCGTTGATTGAGAATGCAAACCCCACTTGTCCGTTTGGCGTGCTGGAATGAAATAGCTAGATTTATGAAGTGGCTGGCATTAAAATGTCACAGAAATAGAGGAGGGTACAATGAACACAGACTTAGAATTTAGGGGAGTTAAAACCTATACAGATTACAGAGAATTATATGGATGGATAGATAGATGCCGTGCATGTGTCGAAATTTAGAGATGAAGTATATTCCACATTCTATGTTCTTACGAATATTCTGATTTCGCAATCTCTAAGGCCTTTAAGCATCCCTCTATTTATTTAGGTTTAACTTTTAATTCACTCTCCTTCCAAATTCCAATTTCTCTCCGCTTCTCCAAAGGCCATTTTAAGCTTTTTCGCCGGAATATTCGATCTCCGACTCCAACGGATTCCCTGCGATGAAGTTCTGGAAGATCCTCAGCAACCTGATCGAGCAGACTTTACCCGATTGGCGGGACCAGTTCTTGTCCTACAAAGATTTGAAAAAACACTTGAAGCTTATATGCCCTAAAGACGGCCAGATTCCACCCTTTAAACGCCCTAGATTAGACGCCGGCGCCGGCAGCCAAGATGAATGCATCGGCGAAGCCGAAGTGACCAAAGAGGTCAATGACTTCCTCAAGCTTCTGGAGGTCGAGATAGACAAGTTTAACGTTTTCTTTGTTGAGAAGGAAGAAGAATATGTCATCAGATTGAAGGTGAGGTCACAATTTTATTTCTAGTGTTTCCTGCTTGGTTGCGAATGTTTCATTTTTTTTAGTTGCAGATTTACAATTAACATCTAGTTTGGAAGGTACAAGAGACTTGATTATGTTTTCCTGATTGATGGTACGATTTTATTACTATCAACAGGCACGCGACACATGTACATGCCTGCAAGAGCAAGACATGTGTTCCCAATCAGCTTATTATTGTTATTTGAAGTTTTAATTACCTTAAAAGGCAATCTAACTTAGACTCTAGCCGTTTGATTTTATCCCTGTCTTCATTATCATGACGTGCTATCCATATAAACTATGAAGACTCTGTTCTCTAGCATATATCATCTTGTCTTATGAAGTCATTGATAGATAACGTTTCGAGGCTAATGGTATTGAACATCAATTTAAATGTCAACTATAGCATAAACTACTAAATTAGTGCAAAGAAAATCTTTGCGGTGCTATAAATATAGTTGTTTGGAATTTGGACAGAATAAAACGTGTCTCTGTTGTTTTTTAGTGTCTGATATGATTAGTGCTTTTAATATATGTATTGAATTTCAGTGGGATTTATAATTATACCTGCTCAAAATTAGATCAATTTAATGAGAAAGGTACTAGCTATCTCTTATCTCTGCCCTGAGTGCTATTATTTGTGGCTGTATGCTGCAGTCGTAAACAGTTAGTTCTTACCCCAGTAGTTTTTGAATCCAATTAAATCCTAGCAACTATTTTAGCATTCTATTATTGTCCAAGGTGTGTTAGTTCTTGGAGATCTGGGTTATACTTGTATATTATCCTTTGTTGTTTAGCTTGGGATTCTAAAGGTGCAGATCTAATTGAGCATGTTTTAATTTGCATGTGGAAAGTTATGTATCAATTTGCTTATCAGGTGAGTAATAAACGTCTGAGCTTCAGTTGCCATTTGACCCTTGGTTCATGTTGTAAATAATGCAGGAGTTGCAAGATAGAGTTCTTAGGGCTTTGGATTTAAATGAAGAGTTGGTGACTGTAGGGAGGGAAATAGTAGATTTTCATGGAGAGATGGTTTTGTTAGAGAACTACAGTGCACTTAACTACACAGGTAATTTTTAAGTGGCTGTGCATGAGATGTAGTTGATGAATTACATTTTGGTTATAGGATGAGGAATTCTGCTGATCACATAAAGTCATTTGTAAGGACGCTGGACACAAACACAATTAGGATATATGGTTAATGATATATGAGGGAATATGGATTATCAAATTTTGAATTTTCGCAAAATTCTGTTGGACAATAATGGGTTCGCATATTTTAAGAATGCAAAGCACAACCAAGATATAAATTTTGTAAGTAAATGAATAATTTTACCCAAATACTATCATATTTGAAGAATTGGGTAGTGTTTTTTGCTTCTGTTTTTCCATTGGGAAATAAAAATAACTTCAGATGAGCATACAAGGGCTAACAATGAATGTTTGGAATGATTTTGTCTATCCTTAATCTCATCTTCTTTTCTTTGAGCAGGACTAGTGAAGATAATAAAGAAATATGATAAGCGAACTGGTGCACTAGTTCGCTTGCCTTTTATCCAAGAGGTCTTAAACCAGCCCTTCTTCAAAATTGATGTGCTTAACAAGCTTGTAAAGGAGTGTGAGGCAATGCTAAGTACTATTTTTCCCAAAAAGGGAGCTCCATGTCCATCCTTATCCATCACTGAGGAAGATGGGGGTGACTCCATGACTGGGAATGAAAACAAAGAGACACTGGAGGAGGTTCCCAAAGAACTTGCTGAAATCAAGCATATGGAGAACATCTACACTAAGCTAACTTTACAAGCACTTCGTACTTTAGAAGACATTCGTGGCGGAAGCTCAACTGTAAGCATCTTTTCATTGCCTCCTCTGCATAAAAAGGACTTAGAAGAGGATTGGAAGAAAATAACTGCTCTAGAACAAGCAGCCAAATAATTCTTCTGGATATGGGATTGGTGCTGACTCTCCCTCTCCTTGACTTTTTGTCTATACAATCGTCAACGTGGTTTTCTATGGTGGGAACCTGCTCAAAATGAATTCAATTAGAAAAGCATTATTGTTCTTTCTGCAAAACCGAGGGTTGATGGAACTGTTTTTTTTTTTCTTTTTTGGGGGTCCTTTTCTTGTAATTTAGCAAAATGCTTTTTCAGTCTTTGGGGTGTCACGGACTTCTCAGCCGTAAGTCAAATCTTAACCCTTGACAGTAGAGCGTAGCCGGCATCAATACAGTAACATCTTGTTGTAGATTACAGATGAAATTGTTAGTTTTTAAGAAATACATATTTTAGAAGTTTTGTAATACTCAGCAATCCACGGTATTGTACTTATCTGGAGACGGTTGCTGAATAACCTTTTTTATTTAAAAGTCAATAAGATGATGGTTGCACTCATTTTTCAACTGTGGCTGTCTGTCAATGAGTATGAGAAACTGCAGCATTGCATAATTCTCAGTATCATAGATTGTCGTATGATCCTATCTTGTTCCGTTGATTAGATTTTATCTATGATGGTCAGACAAAGGTTTCCATTGGCTCGTAGGTCAGTGGATTGAGCATCTGGTTCCTAAAGGAAAAGCAGGAAGGTCGAATCCCACTTTTGTGAGATTAACACTCCTTGCAAGTTGCAATCCCCCAGATAAGATGAAGTTTCTTAAACAATTGAAATTCTGCTATTTTTACATGTCTTTTAGTAAAATTCTTTTTATAGTTGTGTGGACCTCCACAGAATCATCCAACAAATGCTAGCGAACTGGGAATTATTAGCAAATAAGAAAGTTACAAAGTGAAAGTATTTGTAGCCCCTACATATAATGCATCTGCGTTGGAGAGTTCAATTTCTGCAAACTAGTGCTAAATCTCTATTGATCATAAGTGCTCAAGAAGCCACCAATAAAGCCAGCTCCGTTGCAATTTCCACATAACATTTCCTTTCTGCCCCTGGAATTGTGTGTATCAAATGAGAAATCTAAGTGGACAAGTGTATCATTCTGAGCTCAAACATTTTTAATCATAGATAAGGAAGATATAAGATAATGAGAAGGGTTACCCGCAAAGCCAGCATGAATCACCAGCTTTGAATTGTCCATCGAAAAGATCAACAGAGTTCACCCCACTACCTTTGCATTGAGAGCACTGAACAGCACCTTCATCATACAACAAACGGTGTCAGAAGAACCACACGATCTATTTCATTTTCTCCTATAAAATGATAATCATCTTACCATTCCCATCACAATCTGCACAAATCACACTGTTGGGTTTTGTGTTTTGGTTATTTATTGGCTTTCCTGCCTGCGTGAAAAGATATTATTAGACTTAAAATACTTAAACCCAATTTACCTGTCTCAGAAAATTCTGTGAACCTTGGTCTAAAATGATGAACTATTTGGTTATGTTGATTGATGTAAACAAACCTTTGCAATGAGAGAGAAAGATTTAGCTGTGGGATTGGCATGAAAGGCAGAATTAACTCGGGTATGCTTTGGATTTGCAAGTGACTGTACGCCAATGCCTGGGCATTCAGTACAAACATTGGGATTTGAATATACAAATAGGAGAACATCAATAAAAATAGGGAAGAAAAGAGAAGTAAAGATGAAGAGAAAGAGTGGAAGCAACCTGGTTCTGATGTACTTTTGAGGGAAGCTTGAGAAATCAGGCATAAGGGAAGGGCCATGGAGTGAAATTTTGGAATCTGTGTGATGATCGATGAACAACCGTTGAAACAGTTGGGAAGGATATAGATATTTTATGAATTATGAGGCTGGGGGTCTGATAATTGATAGGAATAAGATTAGACACTACGAGTGAGATTTTTTCTCAACTGGGCCCGCTTTCAATGTTGAATAAGCCCAATTGGTCACTAATCCAAAATATGGCCACTTATCCCTTAATTTTTTTTAAGGAAGATAATTGCTAACTTGACCAAGGTAAACATAGTGAATTAAGGAAAGAATAAAAAATACGTTGATGTTATTTTTTTTTTGGGAGATACGTTGATGTTATTTGTTTCTATAAAAATATTATAAGCAAATATTTTCATAATCTTATAATTAAAACTTTCAAAAAACATATATTTTATTTGAAAAACTTTAGAAGAGATAATATCAGCACATAAGACATAATATTAGCATTGATTAAATGGAGAGTGGATATGGTAACGGGAGTGAGGGCATAAATGATAATGGAAGCTATTTATAAAAGGCGTCGAATCCATTAACCCTATTTTCAGTTTTCAGTCTCCTCACTCACACTCTCTTCTCTCTTCAGCTTCATCTCTCGTGGTCGTCGAGGTTCCGCTCTCTCCAGTTTCTTTTCGCCCAATTGTTTTTCGGCTAACCTATTTCCTTTGCAGACTCTTCACTTTACTATCAACTTTCTATCCCAATCTTCTCCTCTTTTTATTGCAGGTAATTACCTCCTCTTCTTCTTCTTCTTCGTCCCCCTTCTAAAACCCTAATCCTTCGGTCTCATTCTAGACCTTTACTTGTAAACCCTAGAATAGTTTATGCTTTTCCTCTATAGTTGGAATTCGAACTGTGGTTTTATTGACCGCGTTTACCATGGTTGGCTTTGCAGAACATGGGAGAAACTAAGGACGAAGGATACGAGGAAGAGCTTCTTGACTATGAAGAGGAAGAGGACAAGGCGCCTGACACTGTCGGGACTAAAGTCAACGGAGAAGCAGCTAAGAAGTAAGATTTATGTTGTTTCTATTATCCTGATATTTGTATATTTCGAATTCTCTGAGTGTTTTGTTTAATTAGATGCTTCTAATTTTTTGTGGTTGTTGGACTTTTTGGGTGGGTGGATAAATTTAGTAATTGGAATTGCAGAGAAAAGAAATGAAAGTTTGTTTTTTTTTTTTGTGATAAGAGTTGGATTATTCTCGATTTGTTTGCTATATAATTCGCTTGTAATTACGTTATCAGGATTTAGATTATACTGTGCGACAAGCTTTTTCTGTCCTTAAATGCTAAGGAATTATGAAGCATAGTGATTGATAGGTAGCTAGCTCGAACTTCAGTGTCAAAGGCTGTTGACACAGCTAGGCAACAACCGTAATATAGATTATTTTGAGAGGATGAAGGATAACCTTTGACGCAACCTTCACCAGCAGTGCACTCTGGGCTTCTTGCAGCCATTTCCAGCTGCTTTAGCTGTACTGAAATCTTCGTGATCTTTGGCTAATTAGATTGTCAACCCTTAGTTTAAATCATTTTAAAAGGCTAAAGGCAAGCTTTGATCCAGTCTGAACTACCAACTCACTTACCCATCTCCAGCAGCTGAGCGCTCTCTATATGCCCTACAGCTTGATAGGGAAACAACCCTGATTTAATTAGTCTTGAGAGGCTAAGCCTTGCCTTTGACCAAATTTTCGTCACCAATGCACTTTGGGCTTCTTGCAGCTTTCTCCAGCGCCCTCAGCCACCCTAGTTGACAACTTTTTCCATGGGTCATACTCTTATTTTCTCCCCTGATGAAAGTTGTTTGCTTTATATTTCTGAAAATTGATGTATAATACTAGGGCATATTTTCTGTTTCAACTCTTCTGCACGAGATATCCTCTTTCTCATCTCAAATGTGTTTTTTTTTCCCATTGTTGTGGGGTCCAGGGGCTATGTCGGTATACACAGCTCAGGATTCAGAGATTTTCTTTTAAAGCCAGAGCTCCTCCGGGCTATAGTGGACTCAGGATTCGAGCATCCATCTGAAGGCAAGTTATCAAATTATCTTTGTCCTTACTTTGGTTTTATTTGTTTAGCTATTTCTTGTTCTTTACTGTATTTAGAAGGTTTAATTGTAGTTTGAAATATTGATTCCTAAGACTTGGTTTCCTTCTTCAAATATATTTTATCTTTGAAATAGATATACTTGTGTCATTCTTACCTCTCTTCCCCTCTTTTTACTTTTCTTCTTTAAGAAAAAAGGACCAATCTTTGCTGTAAGATTTATCGATAAAAATACGACACTAGGTGAAAGCTTTTTGCATGACCAATCATGCTAGAGAACTTTTTGAGAACTTTTTGCATGACTAATCATGGGAGGAGAGGGAATATAAATAAAGCTAATAATTGATGATCTTTATGGCAAAATTATAAATAACTACATGAGTTTTCTCTGAAAAAAATGATTTGGGGAATTCTGCAAAATGGTTAAGTAATCAACCCTTTTTGCAAGATTTCCTTGTATATATTAATAGATGTTCTGTTTTTTTTTGGTTGACTTTTGTTGTGGTATGTTTCTCTTTTAAGTAATGACAATGAGAATAATGTGCTGGTTTTTATATATCACAGGTAATATTTCTATCACAATCTTGTTTTGGAGAACTAATATGCTTTGGTAAAGCTATCAAATTAAAAGCGCCCGACTTCTATTTTACTTACCACCTGTACCTACGGCTCCGTTTTCTTTGGTTCACCATCAGTGCAACATGAGTGCATACCTCAAGCAATCCTTGGGATGGATGTTTTATGTCAAGCTAAATCAGGAATGGGGAAAACCGCTGTCTTTGTGCTCTCAACTTTGCAGCAGATCGATCCTGTTGCTGGCCAGGTTTCTGCTCTTGTTTTGTGTCATACAAGGGAATTGGCTTACCAGGTATTTAGGGGGAACACAGTATATGAAAATTTTTTAGCTTTGGTCTTCATTTAACTTCTTGTTTAAATTATGTGCACAATTTTGTTTCATGTAGATATGTCATGAATTTGAGAGGTTCAGCACCTACTTGCCTGATCTCAAGGTTGCTGTCTTCTATGGTGGTGTCAACATTAAAGTTCACAAGGATCTACTAAAAAATGAATGCCCTCATATTGTTGTTGGAACTCCGGGAAGAATACTAGCATTGACCAGGGATAAGGACCTTTCTTTAAAGAATGTTAGGCATTTCATTCTGGATGAATGTGATAAGATGTTGGAATCACTTGGTATGTTTGGTTGCTGAGTACATTACCAGTATCATACTTGCATCTCCTTTACCTGATTCTTTTCAGCTGAATAATACTTTTGGACTTTTTTGTGATTTTTCCTGCAGACATGAGGAGAGACGTGCAAGAGATTTTCAAGATGACTCCTCATGATAAGCAAGTTATGATGTTTTCCGCGACACTGAGCAAGGAAATTCGCCCAGTCTGCAAGAAATTTATGCAAGATGTAATATCCCATTGCCAGTATTGCTTGAATTAGAAGTCTCAATTTCATAATCTCCTTATTCCCCAGAGCCTTTTAGATCTATGGGTTTCTGTGGTTCCTTCAATACTTATGTTTGACAGGATTTCTGTTGTTATGGTGATTTATTATCCCCAGCTGATTATTAAGTAAATATTTAGCGTGTGTGGTCTGTTTTTTGTGGTTGATGGGGTTAGATGTCAAAAGGAATTTTTAAGAAACAACCCAACTGTGGTTATAGAAACCTTTTAGATTCGGACATTTTCTATTTGTAGGGTTCACTTTTGATCTTATAACCCATTCCTCCTAGGTTTATGCATTCATGCACTCAAATATACCTTTTTAACTTCTTAGATTTTTTTGGTTGGGGGGGTGGTGGTGGTGTGCCAGCCGGTAGTGGTAGTAGTAGCAGTGTCTTCTGGGGTTGTTGGCTACTATTGAGTGTTGAGTGTAACTGGTGCATGCTGGATGTGACTAAAAAATGCATCTGCGGGGAGATGAATCAGATGAACCAGAAATGTGATACAAGGGACCTGCATCCATCATTCATTTCGTTCTGGATTCCATTAGCTTTGTGGAAGACTCCTAATATGATTCTGTGACATTTGTTCCTTTCAGCCAATGGAAATTTATGTTGATGACGAGGCCAAGTTGACCCTTCACGGACTTGTGCAGGTGGGACTTCTTATCTGGGATAGCTTTCTCTTCACCTCTTCTGTGTATCTGTTAATTGAGCTATATCTTTTATTTCATTGATTGGAATGACAGCACTACATCAAGCTGAAAGAGGAGGAGAAGAACCGCAAGTTGAATGATCTTCTTGATGCACTTGACTTCAATCAAGTGGTGATCTTTGTAAAAAGTGTTAGTAGAGCAGCTGAGCTGGACAAGCTACTTGTGGAGTGCAACTTTCCATCTATATGCATTCATTCTGGCATGTCCCAGGAGGAAAGGTTAGTATTGTCTATTATGATGCCTCTGAGGGTTTCACTTCAGTCATACTCAACCGATGATTCATTTGTTATTAATAGGTCTCATGTGGATGATTAGCCTGCTTATGAAGTAATTTTTGGAAATTATTTTCTTAACATGCTGGGTATGATTGCATTTTTGTTTATACTGTGTTTGTGCTTCCCTTCTGGACGATGCTTAATATTTATATCATAACCAGGACCAATGAAGAACATGTCTTTTGGTATAAGAGCACAATACAGTTTTGCAATATGTACTTGCACTATTTCTAGTGAAAAAGGGAATTCCAAGGTTGAGATTCTATCTGTGGAAAAAATTATGATGCCCTTGGACTACAGATTTTGGTTGTTAGCTCAGTTAGTTTGAATTGATATGTTGGTTTATTTATTATATCTTTCTTCGTGGAGGCTTTTTTTGCCCCCAAAGCTGAAGCCAAAATGTTTACCTATTCTGCACATTAACAAGGGATTTATATCTCTCTGCCTAGTATTATAGTAATTTAGGATTCTTATTGGAATTTTTTGAAAATCACACAATTTGACTTCTAGGGAATGTGATGAACTATATTATTAGCTAATCTTAATTGGAATTGAAGAGAGAAGTGGTGCTGGGTACCTCCTTTCATCTATTGTTTGCCTTTCATTCTGATAAGTGTTTCATTTCCATAGTTTAGCAATGATCATAAGCAATCCTATTTTGTGTGACTGATCTCAATTCGTGGTTTTGTCATTTGTAGGTTGAAGCGTTATAAAGGATTTAAGGAGGGGCATACTAGGATTCTTGTAGCAACAGATTTGGTTGGTAGGGGAATCGATATTGAACGTGTTAACATAGTTATAAACTATGACATGCCTGATTCTGCAGACACATACTTGCACAGGGTATGATTAGATATTTATACTTTTTTCGGTTTAAAATGTTTGTTTTTTCCCCCCACTATATTCTAGTTTAAGCTATCTGATGGTTTTACCTTTTTATTTTGGGGTTGAAATCAATATAGGTTGGCAGAGCTGGAAGGTTTGGCACCAAGGGCCTTGCAATTACATTTGTGTCTTGTGCTGCTGATGTCGATGTTCTCAACAATGTATGGAACACCTTTTTTGTGTCATCATTGATTTGTTCCTGGATTGGTAGAGGTTGTAATTTTGTTGGTTATATTACAGGTTCAGTCAAGATTTGAGGTGGATATTAAGCAACTTCCAGAGCAAATTGATACCTCTACATACAGTATGTTCTCATCCTTTGAAGTTAGATGATATGGGCATTGAGAATATTATATTAATGTTCTTATTGTGTTTACTTGCAATCAGCAATCATGTGTTACATCCCTATGATCATGATGTCATTCTTGTATTGTTGATGTGGGATTTATCTGTTTTGGAGTCTCTTGTTTCTGAATCTATGTTTGCTACAATAGCATGTTATTGTTTTTCTAACTCATTATTTTTAGTGTCTGCCTCTGCACTTGTATTTCATTTGCCACAGCCATCCTACTCCTAACGCCTTGTATATTGTTTGACTAGTATGTCAATGTTGATTCCAGCATTTCAGATTTTTAGTAGCATAAGTTTCTGGTTCCTACCTTTTGGGTGTTTGTTTGATGTCATTTGGAGTGCTAATGTCAACCTCTTTACCTTGTTTTCTTGGCTTTTGATGCAGTGCCATCATAGTAGAGGTTGGTTGACAATCCCTTCGATGGTAATGTCAACCTCAGTCTGTTGCAGATTAATTACATCCTCCCAGATGACGCGAGACTTTTCAGCTGCAGATGATCCACCATGCTTCTTAGGTCCTTGTAGTTTCATAGACTGAAGGCCTTTTGTACCTCTATAGGGGTTTTTTTTTTTTATCAGTGTTAGTATCTGGTAGTTTGATTGTTTAATTTATGGTGTTTCATTTTCTGTATTATGTAATGTGTAGATTTGCTCTTAGGAGCTACATTGTTTCCGTTAATGACTTATTTAAATCAATTGGATTGAGGAGTTGATTCCGTGGCTCATTGTCGTGGCTGAATGAGATATATGGTGTTTATTCATATTGACTAACACTTTACTCTTGAGTATGGAGATGGGCCTTCTGAATCGAGATTTCAGAGTCCAAATTCTTTATTTTTCTGTATGCCTATATGAAAGCAAATTGCCATTTTTAAGTTAAAGAGATTTTGTCAGGAAGTTGTACGGAATTGTGATATTTGAGTATGTATTTATTGATATCGTGATTGTTTTGTATTACACAATTAATTGGGTAGAAGGATTAAAAGATATACGGTCCCCATTAAGATGACTACAAATCTCCTTTCCTTTGTGTTTAGAAGGAGAATGCGGAGGTCTTTGAGGATCAAGCTGCCTTTTCTGATGTTGTCCATGTGACTCTTGTTTCGGAGGCCATTTGAGAGAGATATCATCTTCATGCTTGAAAAGAGCAGAGTCCTCTACTTTCGTTCTGCACTCGATAGCTTTTCCATTACCCATTCTTGACGTGGAGAATTCCTGCCATTTTTTTTAGGTCAAAGTTTAAATTTGGTCTCATATCTTTTGTTCAGTTCCCAATTTAGTCATGTATCTTCTTTTGTTGTACTTTTGGTCTCATATCTTTAAAAAATGTCCTAATTTAGTCTCATAATTTTTGGTCTTATATCTTTTGATTTTGTTGCGGTCTCATATTTTTGCAAAAGGATCAACTGTTCCTTTTGCAAAGATATGAGACTATTTCTGCATCTAACCTAAAGATATATAACCAATTCTGTAATTGACCCAAAGACATGAGATCAAATCTGTAACAAAAAAAGATATGAGACCCAAATGGGACCTAATCCAAAGATATGAAACCAAAAGTGAAACAAAGAAAGATATGAGACCAAATTGAAAATAGGGCAAAAGATATAGGACCAAACTTGTATTTCAGCCTCTTTTTTTTATTTCTAACCTTGAAGATCCAATCCATGAGAACACTGTCACCAAACCAGTAAGAGATAAGAGGACAAACATTCATACTTGTGGGGATTGTGATTTATTTTAAAAGGGTATGCGATTTATTTTAGAACATATTAGTAAAAAATAATTTAAAAGACCAAAACAAAATTGAATTATAGTTCAGGAACTAATTGAAAGAAAGTTTTGATCTATTTTCAATATTCAACGTTGTTCCAATTTCAAAACAAACAAACAAATAAACATGTTTTCAGACTTGCAATGCTTTAAGAAAAGCAAAAAAAATAACATAGAGTTTATTGTTATTTTGTATTCAATAGTAATTGAAAAATAAAAAGATATATTCATATTTTTTTATTAAAATTTCTAATAAGTAGATTTTTTTTGCTGTTTTACACAGCTGAGGCCTAAGGGTTTTGAAGAATTTTTAATCACTCATATGGTTTGAAAATCCTTTACACAGAAAAAAAAAATGATAATTTAAATTTATTTACTCTATTTTAGCCTAAATCAAACTTATTAAAAAACGAATTACAAATAACTGGTGAAGAATACGTACGTATCATGCATAGATAATTTCATAATTCAATAGTTATTTTAGTTTCTCGAATATCTCTTGGGGATCTATTTTTTTTTGTCAAAGAGTCATTTTAGTCCTGAATGTATGCCACAATGTTTATTGGTCCTCTATGTTTTAAAATGTTCAAATTGGTCTTAAATGTTTTGGTCCTAAACATTGATAAAATATTTCATTTTGGTCCCAAACTATTGAATTTGGTCACATTTCTCTCATTTCTCATTTCAAGTTCAAAGGACTTGTTAAGAGAAACTCGTTGCTCTGGATTCGTCGCATTCGAATTTGAAACAACAGAGATATGATCAACTTTGGTTGTTTGTCTATGAAATGAACGGTCTACGTACTTTAAAGATCGATTTGACTGCGTTTGCTGACGACCCCAACTGGATAGAAAAAACACTCTTTGATAACAATACGTAGCTCTGAACTCGTTATGTTTGAACTTGAAACGAACCATATTCAATGTTTGGGACCAAAATGAACCATTTTGTCAATATTTAAGACTAATTTGAACATTTTGAAACATAATGGACCAAAATAAACATTAGAATATACATTTAGGATCAAAATAAACCTTCAACCTTTTATTTTGACACGCAAAGCAACAACTTGAGTCATTAATATATCGAGGAGGTTTGTAATATAGAACAACTTGAGTCATTTGGTTTGGAAGAGAGAAAATGTGTTGAGGCATGGAATTAATGTATACACTGACATAATATTTTATGTTCTCGAGAGGTAATATAAATTGTTGTATATCATATAAAAGGAGAGGCCATGATTAAAGGAGAATAAGATCAAATTAAAAGGCTAAAAGTGGCATATAAAGCTTCTTGAAAAAATCTTCAATGTTGTGATTGAACGAAGTAATTTATAATAGAAGATAATTGAATTATATTGTCATGAATTTGTTGTTTAGAATATATATATATATACACACTATGGGCTTGGCGTGTCCGTTATGCATGTAATGTTTGAATTGATTTTTATATTGATAAAAGAGTAAACTTGGGACCAATTTGAGAAATTATAAAAATATGTAAGACTCATCTAAAATAAATAAAATATTTAGGATCAATTTGAAATTACCTCATATGGGGAGAGTGAGTGGTGGCATTTTTTAATTTTTAATTGTTTTTTGCATTTTTTTAATTCATTTATTTTTTTAAAGAAGTGGGGAGAGTGAGTGGGGAGATAGAGTGGTGATTTTTTTTTTCTTTTTTAATTTTTTAATTCACTATTTTTGATCAACCATAAAGGGGTTTAGCCATATATATATATATATATACTAGGGGCTTGGCGTGCCCACATGTAACGTTTGGATTGATTTTTATATTGATAAAAGAGTAAGTTTGGGATCAATTTGAGAAATTATAAAAATATGTAAGACTCATCTAAAATAAATAAAATATTTAGGACCAATTTGAAATTACCTCATATGG
>QANZ01016059.1:338085-363083 GCA_003254925.1 Chamaecrista fasciculata | reverse complement strand
AACTTAATAATTGACTAACTCTATAGATAATGGAAGAGAGAAAATAGTAGATGAGATTTAAGAAAGTGAAAACTTATTATTTGGTCTTTTAATTTTCACACTTCTAACGATTTAGTCCTTGAATAATAGAAATATACTCCCTCCGGTTCACAATATCTGCCTTAGTTTTGAGAATTTCCATGTTTCAAAATATATGATGTTTTACAAAATCAAGAAAGCATTAATTATTTTTTTACAATTTTATCCCTACTTATTCTCTCTTTATAATAAATATCATTTGAAAATAGAAAATAATAAATAAGGATAATATAGTCTTTTTATCTTATATTTTTCTAAATTCAATGTGGAGTAATCATTTTCTTGGTCTGTGTGCACCCACAAAACTAAGGCAAATATTGTGAACCGGAGGGAGTACTATTTAGTCACTGAATAACTACAAATGTCAAATTAAACGTTACATACATATTTCCTTGCCCGCTAGAGCACAGAAAACCTATATAGAGACACTAATTACTGGGTAATTAATTAGTTGACTTAATATCTTTAGATATATATACTTAATTACCTAGAAGGAAATATAATGAACCATTAATTTACATTACTAAGAAGCATTTATATATGTCAAGTGCACTTATTTATATGATGCAATTATGCCAATAATATCACTAAATTTCATTAGTATTAACTGATCCAGATTCGTGTTGTTTTTTAGCATTATTTGTATAGTAGTGACATAAATGTCATAATGAAGAGCATTAATAGATCGTGCAACCCATGGCCCCAAACTAAAATATATAAAGCAGTTTGTAGAAGAGTGTTATTCATAAAAAATCTCATAATCTTGTGCTACTTTCCCTTTCATAAAAAAATATGGTTTGTTCCTTTTTACATATATAGTTTTTCATCATATACCTTAATACTTCAATTTTATATTTGTCTTGCTGTAAAATCAGTATTGTAAATAATATTTATATGATTGATCCAGGAATCTGTTTGGTTTGGCATTTTGATCTTCTCTATTGCTTCTTTCAACTTATGGGTTGGACATGGCCAAACTACTTTTGATTTGCTTCAGTATGGTGCTAAAGGAGATGGCACAACGGATGATTCAGCAGTATGTATATATTTCAATCTCAATACAATTTCTTCTTAAATGAGTATATCAAAACTAGACAACGTATGGTTTGTTTAGATTTATCAGTATGGTTGCACAATTTTAATGCAATTAATAGACATTTATATTAGATATTGGTAAATTTTATAATAACATCAAATTTTGTTTTGTTGAAGGCATTTGTGAAAGCATGGGACGACTTTTGTGGGAAAAGTGAAGATTCACCAACACTTTTGATACCATCTGGTCATACCTTTTTACTCAAGGGTGCCCAAGTTCATGGTCCATGCAAAGCTAAAAGTCCCCATATTCAGGCACATCACTTCCCTTATTTTTTTTTTTCATTATACAGCTATTAAATAATATATATATATTATTGTTTTTCAAGAAAAAAAAAGTGTACTAGTTAATTTTGGATTGTTGTTGATGCAGATTTCGGGTACTCTATTAGCACCTACGAGAGCGCAATGGGGTTCTTGTGATAAAATGTGGCTAGTTTTTAGATTTGTTCCAAATCTAACTGTTGATGGAGGGGGAAAAGTTGATGGCCAAGGTCACGATTGGTGGAATAGAACTCGAGTAATTGACTTTTTTTCCCCCTAAATCTGTCTATAAAAAGTAAAGAATTCAAGTTTTTGAACAATGGATCATCTTCAATAACATTATATATATTTGTTAATACTAGTTTTTCAATTGTTTTTGTTAATTAATTATAAGTAGCTAACAGGATAAAATTTAATTGTATTCAGGCACCTGATGGCCTATGCATGGGAATACCCACGGTTAGTAACATTTTTGTGTTTAGTATAATTAATTAATTATTGTTTAGGGATTTGTAATTAATTATGTTAAGTTATTAACTAATATGTGTTGTGTTATTGATGCAGGCTCTTCTTTTCTATGGTTGTGATGGGCTTAAAGTACATGGGACGACTCATGTGAATGGGCCTGGATCACATTTATATGTGGTTCATGGTAAAAACATAGAGATTTCAAATATCACCATAAATTCACCTGGAGACAGCCACAATACTGATGGAATTGACATTACAAATGCAGACAATGTTTACGTTCATGACTCTTTTATCGCAACAGGTTGTTAACTGCATCCTTAATTAATCAAAGATTTAAAAAATTCACTTAATAAATGTACATATATAATGAATGCATTCAATTTACATATTTAATGATGGTATATATTATTGATAACTATTACTCATATGGTAATTAATATATAGGTGATGACTGTATCGCTATCAAAGGTGGTTCCACTTTCATCAACGTTACCCAAGTGACATGTGAAACTGGTCATGGCATCAGGTTTATTTTTGTCTTATTATGTAAAATTTTGCATTTGTTTGATTAATTCTGTACTTATTCATTCCTATGAGCATTATAATCCCTTAATTAGCTTATTAACTTGCATATGAAAAATGGTTGCAGTATAGGGGCTCTGGGGAGAGATGGAGATGAAGAATCCGTAGAAAATGTGCACGTTCAACATTGTCATTTCGGTGAAGCAACCAGTGGACCTAAAATCAAGACATGGCCGGTATTTATACATTAATATATACTATCTCCGGTTTTGAATATATGCTTTTTAAGGTTAATATACACATACCAATATGATTATTAATACACTTAAAATAAGAGAAATATAAGATAAAAATGTTAAATTATCCTTATTAAATTACTCCAATAATGATATTGTATGTATTTGTGTGTACAGGGAGGAAAAGGATATGTGAAGGGAGTTTTGTTCGAGCATATTACATTAAACAATACCGGATACCCTATTTTCATTGACCAGCATTACATGCATAATCCAGAACAGGTTCCTACTTAATTCCTTAATTTAATTAGTGGATTATTAAAATTGTTCGAGCATAATATAATATAAGTTGTGTATGATTAATGTTTGAGATATGCAGCCACAAGCAGTGAAGATAAGCGACGTGACGTTTAGTGATTACAGTGGGACAAGTAAGGATGAAAACGCAATAGTATTGGACTGTGCAAACATTGGATGTACAAACATCATACTCAAAGATATAAAGATAACCTCAAATGATCCTAGTAAGCCAGCTGCCGCATTTTGCAATCATACTTATGGCACTGCTCAAAATGTTTCACCTCCTGTCACTTGTCTCAGCAAGTGAACCAACCAATATAACTTAATTGCTTATATATCTAAATCTATTTATATAAGCATGAACTTAATTTTCTACTATATATAACATATATGGCGTTAATTTCAGAAGCAACGCTTGTTGTTTGTCACATAAGTGATGCATTACTAGCTATGTATTCCACCCAAATTTCACCAACGGTTTAATATAATTGAAATGATTTGGAGTATTTTTTTTCTTATTTTTTATTTGATGATTTCTTGTTTAATTTATTGTCCTCCCTCTTATATTTTTTTCCCCGGTTATCGTTGAAAGAGACGCTAAAGATATTTTTTTTTAATTGAAGATTATGAAAAAAAGAAGAAGGAAAGACAAATATAATATCTTCTTCTTATTTATAAAGTTAACAATTCAAAAATTATAAAAAAATATAATGAAAGATTAAGAATCACTCCCATTTTATTTTTCTTTCATAAAATTTTGAAGTACATTAAATTATAGTATTTTATTAAAGACAATATATACCAATCAAATTATATTAACAAAATCCAAGCAAACAAATAAAAATGATATTTTCCAATTTTGAGACTTGCATTCCTCTAAAAGAATAAAACTACACATTAAAGGAATGGTTGTTGTTACATTTGACACTAATCAAAAATAAAAAATATACTAACAAAACTTTATAATAGATTCTTTTGACGATTTACCCAAGCTGAAAATCTTAAAGAATTTTTTCTCATTTTCATAATTTAGAAATCCTTTTACGCAAAAAAAATAAAAAAAAAAAAAATGCATAGCAGAAGTTAAGACCTCTTTGAGATTACTTTTGTCTAACAACTTTTGTAAATAATGCTTTCTTTTGTTTAATAACATATAAATAGTGTTGAGATGTGAAATTATTTAATTTTTTAACTTTTGTTTAATGTATACGAGAGTAATAAGTCCTGTAATAAAGTCAATATATTCTGGATTTTCATTTATATAATTAAAATTAGGATTTTTTTTTCTTTATAAGTACATATCAACCTCCATTAACTATTTTAGAACATCAACCCATATGAAATTCTATAATTTTTTTGACCAAATAACTATCAAAACTTTCAATAAAAATAAAGGAGTCGCGACAATGTGTGCTACTTTTTTTTTTTTCGCATAATTGAGTAGCAACACTATGCCGCTATTTATTTTTACAAATAAAAGAAGTTGTGGCAATGTGCGTAACTTTTTTGTTTTCCAACTGTAATCCATTTTTGCAAATAAGAAAAAGTAGTGACAACTTTTTTTATTTGCAAAAATAGGTAGTGACAATTTTTATTTTTATCACTACCCATTTATGCAAATAAAAAATGTTGTGGTATGCATTAACCTATACTTACATATATAACTCTTCACACCATCGTAATTATTTAAAAATAAAAATGAACCTCAAAATTCAAAGATAACAATTAAAAAAATAGTAGTTGTGTAAAGTTGTCTGATAGATCATGTGTAGAAATTCCAGAAAGTTTTTTTTTTTTTTCTAGTATTCAAAAATTTTATCTCAACTAATTTAAATTTGGCACACGTTATATACTTAGTTATGATGAGAGATGAGAATTTTCTAACAATAACAATTACATTCACAAAGTCTTAAACTCAATATCTCACGTAAATAATATCAAACTTTTTACCACTTGGACCAAATTCTTTATTAATAAATTATAAAATGTTTGATATACTATGATATCTTTAAAAATAAATGCATTTATTTGAATAATAATTACAATATATATGCATTTGTCCATATTCATTGATTCTCTTCAATTAGTTTTAATCATTCCATTCAAAATATTTTTAGAGAGTTGACTGATTTGCAAAGGCCTCAATTACATATATTAGGCAGAGAGTGTTTCTAATAAAATCATTCATGGTCAGCGATTCTTACAGTTTTGGGCTAACATAAGAATACTTCTTCCTTTCAATACAAAATATGGTTATAATCAATACTTTTCTTCTTATGTGTATCAATACTCTCTTTAAAATATTTTTTTTAAAAAAAACACTCTCTTTAAATTTTATCTTGCTAACCGAGTTAATATTGTAAATATTTATTGATGCAGGATTCGATATTTTTGATTGGTTTTTTCATCCTTTTCATGACTTCAATCAACTTAAAAGTTGGTCATGGCTTTAGTGCTTTCGAAAATCAACATACTTCAATCAACATACTTCAATCAACATAATATCTTCTTCTTATTTGTAAAGTTAACAAATCAAAAATTTAAAAATGATCATGAAAGATTAAGAATCAATCTCATTTTCTTTTTCTTTCATAAATTTTTTAAGTACATCAAATTATAGTATTTTATAAAAGACAATATATACCAATCAAATTATATTAACAAGTTCCAAGCAAACAAATAAAAATGATATTTTCCAATTTTGAGACTTGCATTCCTCTAACAGAATAAAACTAAGCAATAAAGGAATGGTTGTTGTTACATTTGATACTAATAAAAAAAATAAAAAATATACTATTGAAACTTTAATATAGATTCTTTTCACGATTTACCCACGCTGAAAATTCTAAAGACTTTTTAATCATTTTCATAATTTAGAAATCCTTTTACGCAAAAAAAAAAAAACATAGGAGAAGTTAAGACCTGTTTGAGATTAGTTTTGTCTTGTAAATAGTGTTTTCTTTTGTCTAGTAACTTAAATAAATAGTTCATGCGTAGAAATTCTAGAATTTTCTTTTCTAGTATTCGAGAATTTCATCTCGACTAATTTAAATTTGACTTGCAGTATGCACTTGATTATAATGAAATGAGAGTTTTCTGACAAGAATAATTATATTCACACAAACTCAAATCCAATATCTCACGTAAACAATATCAAACTTCTTACCGCTTGGATCAAATTTTTTATTAATAAATTCTACAATGTTTGATATAGTATGATGATATCACTAAAAATAAATGCATTTATTTTGAATAATAATTACAATACATGCATTTGTCCATATTTATTTTGAATAATAATTACAATAAATGCATTCTCTTTAATTAGTTTTGGTCATTCCATGCAAAATATCTTAAGAGATAGAGTTGACTGATTTGCAAATGCCTCAACTACATATAAGGCAGAGTCTCTAATAAAATCATTCATGGTCAGCGATTCTTACAGTTTTGGGCTAACATAGAAACACTCAATACAAAATATGGTTAGTACTTTTTTAATCAATACTTTTCTTCTTATGTGTATCAATACTCTTTTTAAATTTTATCTTGATTGCTAAGTTAATATTGTAAATATTTATTGATGCAGGACTCGATATTTTCGATTGGTCTTTTCATCCTTTTCATGACTTCAATCAACTTAAAAGTTGGTAATGGTTTTAGTACTTTCGACGTACTCCAATATGGCGCTAAAGGAGATGGTCAAACCGATGATTCTGCAGTACATATTCTATAGTCTCTTCATGTTAATTAAATGTTAAAATTAAACAAAGATAACATTATCATTAGACTAATTTATATATATAATCCGGCAAAATTTTGAAAGAAGCATATGAATTTGTTAATGCTGGGCTTCATTTGTCTTTTTTTTTTTTTAATACTACTTTCCTAACGGGTTAAATTTGAAGGCCTTTATGCAAGCATGGGAAGCTTTATGTGGAACAAGTGAAGAAACACCAACACTAATTGTACCGAGCAAATATAGTTTTTTATTGCGCCAAATCACTTTTAAGGGCCCATGCCAATCTAGCAATCCTCATATTCAAGTACGTATGTTATCACTTGAAATTTTGACACACAGTACTTATATTTTTGGATTAAATAATAATAAGCCAATTGCAAATTTTTAATTAACTTTGATAATTTGTGGATAATTCAGATATTGGGAACTATATTAGCATGTCCTAAAGATGGATGGCAAACATGTTCAGATGCATGGTTAAATATCAAAGAAGTTTCTGGTTTAACTATTAATGGGCCAGGAACGATCGATGGTCAAGGTCAAACTTGGTGGGGAAACGTTGGCCAAGTAACAATTAATGCTTTACCTTCATCAACATTAATATATTAACTACTATATATATATCTTTTGGTCTAATATTTATATGACTATAGCTAATACAAAAAGGTATTTATTTAGGTGAAGGACGAGTGCGATGAAACACCTGCGGTAAGCAAATTAATGTTGTTGTAAATATTTAATTATTTGATTTATGTAGTTTATAGTGAAAAAAAGTTAAATCTTTTTGTTTGGACTAAAAAATGTAGAATTAATTTGATTTGTTTGGCAGGGACTAGTTTTTGATAATTGTGATGGGCTTACATTAAGTGGGTCGGGCCATGTTAATGGGCCTGGAGCCCATATAAAAGTGCTTCACAGTAAAGACGTTACGCTGGAACATCTCACAATAACATCACCTGGAGACAGTCCCAATACTGACGGAATTGACATTGGAAGCTCAATTGGTGTTGACATCCATAACTCTTTCATTGCTACAGGTGAATAATTACATTAATTAATTAATAATTACTATTGATTAACTTCAATGTCAATTCTTCATGAGTTCAATCCTTGGGATTAATCTAATAATTATTATATTATACTAATATAATTTCGTCTATATAGGTGATGACTGCATTGCTATCAAAGGTGGCTCATATTCCATCAATATTACCCAAATTATATGCGGACCTGGTCATGGCATCAGGTTTATCATTATAAAATTAGAACAGTTGCTTATATTTGTGTAGTAAATTCAATCATATATATATATACGCATTGTGAATATTTTTCTCTTCTGCATATAACATACTTTTTTTTTTTATTGAATTAATGTTTGTAGTATGGGGAGTCTAGGATATAAAGGAGAGGAAGATATAGTAGAAAATGTCAATGTCTGGGATTGCCAATTCAATGGAGCTCAAAGTGCAGCAAAGATCAAGACATGGCCGGTATGTATATGTATTAATTGTCTATAATAATGACAGAAAAACAAGAACTATTAATTAGTTATAATTATAATTTAAGTGAAGGGAATTAATGTCTTGCGCAGGGAGGAAGGGGACATGCTCGGGCAATCTCCTTCCAAGATATTATAATAAATCAAACTAAAGACCCCGTGTTCATTGACCAGCATTATGATCACACTCCAGAACAGGTTCTTATCTTATATTATATGGTTCCACCTCTTTTTGATCGTCCATGTTTAAAATTATAGTCTATGAAATTAAAAATAAGAGAAAATTTACTATTTAATCTCTCTTTTTTTACTAAATTAACAATTTAATCCCTTATTTATTTTACATACGGGCACGCAAATCCCCAAGTTACCGACTTTTGTTGTGTGTTTTTGTTTGATTCTTTCTTTGTTTATTTGTTATAGCCACAAGCAGTAAAAGTGAGTGATGTGACGTTCAGTGGTATTCGTGGGACATGTGTGGATGATAGAGCAATCGTATTAGATTGTGCTGGAATAGCATGTGATGATATTAAACTTGATCAAATCAGCATAACCTCAATTGATCCAGACAAGCCTGCTGCTGCAATATGCAATCATGCTTATGGCACATCTCAAGATACTTTACCTCCAACATCCTCATGTCTCAACCATTGATATACTTTGTAATTGGTTTTCTAACCACTTAATTTTATTTTATCCGCAAAATTTGTTAGGAAATCGAAAATATATAAAACATAGATAAAATAGAAGTTTTGGAGTGAATAATCACTATCTTTAAAGAGTGATTAGTTGTGTATCAAAAAAAGGAAAATTATCTAATATACAAGAAGTGATATCTTTCAAATCATAATATAAAAATATTTATTTGATTTGTCTCTTTAACATAAATTATTTTAAAAATATGTATAGTATTATTACATATATATCGACATTATATTATGTGTTTTTTGTGCTGAAAAACTGTTTCATTTCTTAAAAAAATTGTCCAAGCTAAGTAACCACAATAATTAGCATAACTGTGTCCATATATTCATTCTGAATTAATAACATCAAGAAAGTATCCATGAAATGTGTCACCTACAGACAAGTTTGGAACATGACCCAAATTAAAGGTGAATTGCAAACCACAACAATTGACTCAATAAATATTCACAACCAATAAATATATGAGTAAGGCCGGGTTTAAATTTCCTGTTCAACATCACACCTATGGGCTATGGCTATCTCAACTCTGCTCTAGATTCACACCACGACGCTGCAACTTAGATTTAATAGAATGAATTGAGACAATGAGTTGAGACATATATATATATACGTGTCGAGCACGCAAATATGTATGTAATTTTAAAATTATATTATAAAATAATTGTTAATTTTATNTATAGATAAGAGTAGGAAATATGTATTGTTGTAATTGTTGTATCTACCTATCTATACATAAGTATTGTTTTGGAGATTTTTATGTTTCAAAATATCTAATGTTTCAAGAAAGCATTAATTATTTTTTTTACAATTTTTTTTCTACCTATTCTCTCTTAATAATAAATATCTTTTGAACATAGGAAAGAATAAATAAGGGTAGTATAGTCTTTTCATCTTATATTTTTCTAAGTTCAAAGTGAACTAATTATTTTCTTGGTCTATGTGTACTCACCAAATTATGATAGATATTGTGAACCGGAGGGAGTATATATGTACACAATGTAATTTTGGTCTCAAGTAATGAAGTTAATTGAAGAAGCCCATTGCTAGTTATTTTGACACCTTTTGATTGATTAGGTTGAAAGTTGTCTTGGGTAGATTTTTTCTTTAACCCTTGTGTGTTGTTTGGGTGAAATAATTTTCTGCCTTGTTGTGGTATCCACTTCTCTTCTTGGTGTGTTGCCAGGTTAGGTTTTGTAAGTTGGATCAAGTCCCTGTGGAGCGTAGGCTTGCTTGTATCTAGGTATATTTGGCCTACTTGTTCTCCCGGTTATTATGGCCCGTGTGGCCTATCTGATGTACCCAAAAAAAAATCCCTTTATACCCATATTTAACGCTTCCATTTGTGAGTAGCGACACAGTTTGTTTTCGTATACTCAATTATTTAATATATTTTAGTGGGAGAGTTTTATCTTTATTGTAACCTAATGTGGTTACATTACGTATGTTAAATTTTTTGTATGAGAATTTTTTGTTTTTGTAGGTTTACTCAATTTAAATTAAATTAGTCTTCATTTACACTTTTTGCCATAAAAATAGATAGGCGAAAGATAAAAAAAATAAACAATATTTGATTTGAGTCAAATATCCATACTTTTCTATTAAAAAAGTGTGATGGACCAAAAAAAATTAGTTTTCTCATATATATATATATATATTAACAAATAACATAAACTAAAAAAGTGAAGTTTCATAAAATATATATAAGGTAAAAGTATATTTTTCGTCTCTAAACTTTATATTAATTTTTAATTTTGTCCATAAAATTTCATATTTTAGTCAATTTTATTATTTGTGTATCTTTATTCAACAAATTAATTAACGACAACTCTAGTGTAGTTTGTAATCTAAATTAGAATTTGAGTTTTTTTTTTATATTACATGTTATTAGCTAGCTAGTGAAGTCTATCATTAATTTATTGAATGAAATAAGAGTAAACGACAAAATCGATCAAGATATGAAATTTTGAAAAAAATTAACAGTAAACATACTTTGAGTTTGAAGACAAAATTAAAAATTGAGGTAAAAAAACATTTTTGCCTATATACAAATACAAAATAGAAAAACTGTCTACTTAAATGAGAATATGTCACAAATTAAATTTTTGGTCAAAGCTGTTTGATGTGTAAGAAATTTGGAATTTTTTTTTTAACTTATCACAGATATCTTCTACTGGAATGAATCATATTTGAGGCACTGTAGAAACAAAATTTGAGCACTTCTCTCTGTGATAAGTTAACTTATCACCAAAATAGATGCATTTATTTGTACCAAATGTAAAAAAAAAAATAATGCATTCATATCAAATAATAACTACTATACAAACATTTATATCCATATTTAATTATTCTCTTTAATGAGTTTTGCTCATTCGAGGCAAATTATCTTAAGAAATTAAAGTTGACTAATTTGTGAAGGCCTTGATTACATAAAAGCATAGTGTGTCTAATATAAATTCATGGTTTTTAGTTCTTAGTTTTGGACAAAGCGAGGAATATATACCGCTTCCGCTCAATGCAAAATATGGTTAGCTTATTTTTATTCAATACTCTCAATGCAAAATATGGTTAGCTTATTTTTATTCAATACTTTTCATCCTCTATGTGTAACGATTCTCCTTTCAATATTCATCTTATAATTCATCGAATCATTATTGTAAATATTTAATATACTTTTATCTATATATGCAGGAGTTGATATTTTTCATTAGCCTTTTCATCGTTTTTATGATTTCATCAATCAATCTAAAGGTTGGACATGGTCAAAGCACTTTCGACGTGTATCAGTATGGTGCAAAAGGAGATGGCAACACTGATGATTCTGCAGTACATATTCTACAATCTCTATGAATTAATTAAATATTGAAATGAAACAAATATACATAGCATTATATCATGAGAATAATTTACATATATATATGTAGTCCGGAAAAATTTTGAAAGCAACATATAAATTTATTAATGGTAAGCTTCATTAGTCTTTCTTTTTTTTTTTTCCTGGTGGGTTCAACTTGAAGGCCTTTATGCAAGCATGGGAAGTTTTTTGTGGAGCAAGCGAAGATGAACCAACACTAATCATACCGCATAAAGGGATTTTTTTGTTGAGCCAACAAATCAATTTTAAGGGTCCATGCCATTCAAACAAACCACATATTAACGTACGTTGTCACTTGGTATTTTTAGATTTTATTGCCATATGTTGACACACAATACATATATTGGTAAAGCTAACTAGTGTCCTTAAGACACTTGTTATTAATTATACTTAAAAAATGCAAATTATACTTTGAAAATGAGAATATTTATAAGATTTCTAAATTAACTCTTTGTTCAATTCCCTGTATTTTTTAAGACTATTATACCCTTATTTATGTTTGATAGAATAAAAAGAAATAAAATATAAATAATAGTATATTAGTCTTAGAAAAATGAGGGAGACAAAGAGTTATTAATTATTTAGAAATATGAAGAATGTTTTCATTTTCAAAGTGTAACTAATGTTTAATTTGCATAAATAATAGTAATATTCCAAACAAACTTTTGCTTTAACTTTGATTGTTTAATTTGTGGATTCAGGTTAATGGAACTATAACTCTAGGACCATATAATACAAATGCAGGAGAAACGTGTTGGAAAACGTGGTTATCTATCAGTCAAGTTACAAGTTTAACTGTTTTTGGTGATGGATATGGAAGGTTTGATGGTCTAGGTCTTCCAAACAAAGCACGCCAAGTAATATTCAATGCTTTACCTTCGTTAACACTAAATCAACTACTACTATCTTATTAGTTATTTATCTTTTTGTTTAATTAATATTTATTTGATTATATATAATTAGCTAATAAAAATATATACATTCACGTGAGCAACCACTGTAAAGTAAAACCGGCGGTAAGAAACTTTTCTTATTCATACATATAGTATACATGTATGTGAAAATGTAAATATTTTATTATTTTATTTATATAATTTAGGAGGAAATACAAATTTAGTCTCATATTTTTTGTTTAATTTCTAATTTGGTCTTATATTTTTTTGTTTCACTTTTAGTCTCATTTCTTTGCAAAAGGTCTCAATTTAGTCTCATATCTTTTGATCATATTACACAATTGATATGATATTTTTACAAAATGATTAGTCAAATTCTTTTATAAAGATATGAGACGACTTAAGTCTGCACCTAACCCAAAAGTATAAGATCAATTTTATAATTGATTCAAAGATATAAAACTAATAAATTTTTAAAAAAAAATAGACCAAATTGAGACTTTGGCCTATAATTTATATTGAAGATGGTCAAACACTCAAACCTTAGATAAAGTCTAAAAAATTAGATTCATTTGTATGGCAGGCACTTGTTTTTTATGATTGTGTTGGGCTTAAATTAACGGACACGAACCATGCTAATGGGCCTGGAGTAGCTATAAAAGTGGTTCAAAGTAGAGAAGTTATACTGCAAAATCTCTTCATAAGCTCATCTGGAAAACGACGTCAAGGAGGAATTGATATTGAAAACTCAACTGGTGTTTACATCTATAACTCTGAAATTAGTACAGGTGATTAATTACATTTATTAATATTTACTTATTAACTTCAATCTTAATTCTTTGTGAGTTCAATCCTTGTGCTTAATTTAATAATTGTACTGATCTAGTTTTATTTATATGCATGGACTTTGTGATAACATATCTATACATATATATAGTTGAGGACTGCATTGCTATCAAAAGTGGCTCATATTTCATAAGCATTGCCCAAGTTTCATGCGAATGTCTTGGATCTAATGGCATCAGGTTTATCATTATCAAATTAGATAATTTATTTATATATATATTATTTAAATTCGGTCACAAACACATACACACACAATATATATATTTGTACATGATAAGTTGTATATTTTTCTCAATCACAAAATTTGTTATATATAACCTACTTTGTTTTGTGAAATGCTTGTAGCGTGGGAGATCTAGGATACAATGGGCAGGAAGATATAGTTGAAAATGTGAATGTATGGGATTGCCACTTCAATTATGCTGGAATGAAAATCAAGACATGGCCGGTATAGTTAATTATTGTCTACCTAAATAGAAACATAAGAATAGTTAATTAATTATAATTGTAATTACATTGTAATTTTAATAATTTCAAATTTGTGGGTACTTTACTTTAAGTGAAGGAAAATTTTGTCCTATGTAGGGAGGAAAGGGCTATGCTAGGTCAATCTTCTTCCATCATATTACACTAGACAAATCCAAAGATCCTATTCTCATTGACCAGCATTACAATGGCAGTACAGAACAGGTTCATATGTGTGTGTGCGTGTGGATTCTTTTCAACATAACCATCATTTGTTTTTGGATTATTTGTGTTCGAACTCAATCAAAAGCATATAATTTGTGCATGTTTTGACGAGAAGATTGACTTGCGTGATATGTGCTTTGGTTTGTTCTTTTGTTGTATATGTATTTGCAGCGACAAGCAGTGAAAGTGAGCGATGTGACATTTAATGATATTCGAGGGACTAGTATAGATGAAAGAGCAATCATATTGGACTGTGCAGAAATAGCATGTGAGAATATTAAGCTCAACCAAATCAGCATAACCTCAATTGATCCAGACAAGCCTGCTTCTACAATATGCAACCATGCTTATGGCACATCTAATGATACTGAACCTCCAACTTCCTCATGTCTCAATCATTTAATATAACTTCTCATCAATTCTAACTACTTAATTATATATATATATATATAGAAGTTGTTAGAAAATTAAAAATATTTAGAACAAAGATAAAATAAAAATTTTGGGATATGGATACTGAATAATTATTATCTTTAAAGAGTAATTATTTATAAAAAAAAAAATAAATAGTTGATGAGTCTCTTTCAAAGTACAATATAAAAAAAAAATCCTTATTTGATGAGTATTTCTCATAAAATATTTCAAAGGTACATATAGTACTATATATATATATATTGAGATCATGTGTCTTTTCTTATTTCTCTATGATAACCTTTTGAGTTTTGTCTATCATTCACTAAGAAAACACTCATGATTTTTTTTATACAAAGAACATAGATGTTACTTAAAAAGGTTACAAAAATAAAGAGAAAACAACTGAAAGGTTACAATGAATTGAGATATATGTATAAAAAGAGGAAATAGGTAACTATTGTAATTTGTAATAACTGGCTTGAATCTGACTCCTTAACTGTCATGAACCTGATCAATAATGGTTGCTCCAACATGAGGCATTATCATAGCAATGTGAAACGTATCCACGATCTCAGTGCTAGGAATTGGGATGTTCGAATTACTCACCAGCATCGGGAGGGCAATCGTGTAGCAAATTCTCTTGCCAATGTTGCGATTCTTAACATGGCTGGTCTGGTTGTTCATGCTGCTCCTCCCCCCTACTGTATCCAGTTTTTCAGCGATGACTTGAGTGGAACTTGTTTCCCTCGGATAATCGCTTCGTAGCTTTTGTTTTGTGTTTTGTTTTTTCCTTTGTAATAAAAAAAAAAAAAGCAGAAAAATTATCTAATTAAATGAGAATATAATATACGTGATACACTTCTACGTCCCTAATTCAAAAATTATCTATTTTTTGTTTCCAATATCATTTAATGTTTTTTAACGAGCATTTATTACTATACAAGCATTTATTATATCCGCATTTATTGATTCTCTTTAATGAGCTTTCATCATTCGAGGCAAAATATCTTAAGAGAGTTTCTTATAGTTTTGGACCAGCACATGTACAGGAGTATTGCTTCCCTTCAATACAAAATATGGTTAGTTCTTCTTTATTCAATACTTTTCATCCAATGTATATCGATGGTATTTTTAAAATCATCATTTGTTTACTGAATTAGTTTTGTAAATATTTATTAATTTTATTTATGCAGAATTCGATACTTTTCATCTGCCTTTTCATCTTTTTCATGACTTCGATCAATTTAAAGGTTGGTCATGGCCAATACAACGTGCTTAACTATGGGGCAAAAGGAGATGGCCAAACTGATGATTCTGAGGTACATATTCTACGATCTCTTTAAATTAATCAAATTTGTTAATGGGAACCTTCATTGGTCTTTTTTTTTTCTTCTTTTTCCTGGTGGGTTCAATTTGAAGGCCTTTATGAAAACATGGGAAGATTTTTGTGGTGCAACTGAAGAAATGCCATTACTAATTGTACCGGGAAATAAATTTTTATTGCTACAACAACTCACTTTTCTGGGTCCATGCCGTTCCAACGCGCCGATCATTAAAGTACGTTATCACTTGGTATTTTTATAATTTATTTTCAGATGTTGACACACAATACATATATTTTAGGTAATAATAATATTACAAACAAACTTTTGCTTAACTTTGATTGTTTAATTTTTGGATTGACTGGATTCAGATTGTCGGAACTATAACGATAGGAGGATGTTTAGAAACGTGGTTAGTTATCAGTCAAGTTACAGGTTTAACTTATGGTGGACTAGCCAGTCAAGCTTTGTGGACAAACAAATCACAATTATCTGCCCAAGTAACTATTAATACTTTAATTACTTTCGTCAACACTAATTAACTATATATCTTATTAATTATTTATCTTTTGCTCTAATAATTATTTGATTATATGTATATATATATATATAATTGATTAGCTAATACAAAAAAATATATTCAGGTGAACGACGAGTGTCAAGAGGTAAGAAACTTTTCTTATTCATACGTGTGTGTGTATATATATATATATATTTATATTTGTATGTAAAATTATAAAAAATTTATTATTCGATTTATATAGTTTATATATATCTTAGTTTCATTTGTTTTGCAGGCACCCGCACTTGTTATCGATTACTGTGATAAGATTATATTACATGACCTGACCAATAATGGGCTTGGAGTAAAAGTGCATCGCAGTCAACAAGTTGTACTGCGAAATCATATAATACTCTCACCTAAAAGAGCTGACGCTGGAATTCATATTGAAAACTCAACTGATGTTAACATCTATAACTCTTCAATTGACACAGGTGATTTATGACGTTTATAAATATTTACTACTAATTAACTTCAGTCTTAATTCTTTGTGAGTTTAATCCTTGGGCTTAATTTAATAATTATACTGATTTAATTTTATCCATATGCATGTGGACTCTGTGGTGATATATCTATATAAATAGTTGATGACTGCATTGTTATCAAAGGTGGCTCATATTTTATCAACATTAATCAAATTTCCTGCAAATCTCTTGGATATGGTGGCATCAGGTTTATCATTACTAAATCATATAATTTATTTATATATATTATTTAAATTTGGTTGTCACATACACACACATATAGTATGTATATATATATATATTACGAATGGTATCTTTTTTCTCAATCACAAAATTTGTTATATATATAACATACTTTGTTATGTGAAAATGCTTGTAGCGTGGGGGATCTAGGATATAATGGTCAGGAAGATATAGTAGAAAATATAGAAGTATGGGATTGCAACTTCCACAATGCAGGAATGAAAATCAAGACATGGCCGGTATATGTATTATAATTAATGATTGTCTATCTAAATAGAAAAATAAGAATAATTAATTAATTATAATTTCATTTACATGGAATTTTATAATTTTAATTTTGTGGGTATTTTAATTTAAGTGAAAAAAAATTGTGCTATGCAGGGAGGAACGGGGTATGCTAGGGCAATCTCCTTTCATCATAATACACTAGACCAATCTAAAGACCCTATTTTTATTGACCAACATTACAATGGCAGTATAGAACAGGTTCATATCTATGTGTGTGTGTATGTGATTCTTTTCAACAACTATAATTTGTTTATGGATTATTTGTGTTAGAACTTAATCAAAAGCATATTTGTGTACATGTTTTGATGAGAGGTTTGACTCTTGTGATAAGTGCTTTGGTTTGATTTTTTATTGTATATGTATTTGCAGCGACAAGCCGTGAAAGTGAGCGATGTAACATTTAGTGATATTCGAGGGACAAGTGTAGATGAAAGAGCAATCATATTAGACTGTGCTGAAGTAGCATGTGAGGACATTAAGCTCAATCAAATTAACATAACCTCAATTGATCCAAACAAGCCTGCTTCTGCAATATGCAACCATGCTTATGGCACATCTGATGATACCGAACCTCCGACTTCTTCATGTCTCAATCCTTTAATATAATTTCTCATCAATTCTAACTACTTAATTATATATATATAAGTTGTTAGAAAACTAAAGATATATAAACTCCTCCCCCCTAATTTTGAGAAATTATATATTAATACATCCGCACTTTTACTAGATATGACAAATGTTACAGTGGTTTCAATATCCATTAGATCGAGTATCTCTTGTCCTGAGTTTGAGTTGCCAATATCTTGTTTTTCAAATTTTTCATTCTTCTATTCTTTTCTTTTCTAGCTACGCCTTGGATGGACGCACCCATACCTGGAACCATGCATTAAAATTCTAATACAATCAATCAATGTCATCCCACAATTTCACTAGTTCCTTTGTTAATTTTTAACCTATTCTCACTGCAAGTTCAAATGCTTCATATATATATGCTTTCCTTTTGACTTCATATCTAATGATTACATTAAGTTGTTTTAGCATATTTAATGTAATAATTTTTTCTAAAGAGAATTCGCTGTTACTAAAAGAATTATCTCTTATATATGATTATATATATTTTAGAACAATGATCAATTTTAGATTTTTAAAAATAAAAAAAAAATTTGATAGTAGGAACAAAGGACAAATCGATCAAAATATAAAATTTTTGGAACAAAAATGATAATAAACAAATTTTGAAAATGAAATTAAAATTAAAGTTGATGTAAAATTTTTAAAATTTTTTTTTCCTATATACAAATACAAAATAGAAAAACTGTCTACTTAAATGAGAATATAAGTCACTAATTAAATTTTTTAATGGGTAGAAAGTTTGGAATATTATATATATATATATATATATATATTCACAGTTGACTTCCATTGAATTGAATTATATGTCACCATGTTTCCTTGTAGTAAATAACCCGTTAAACTCAACCTCCATTGATAAAAGTTTGGAATGTTTGATACTGACTATGGTGGATCCATTGTTGTTTAAATTGTATGTTGTCTGTCTCTCTTGTTCAAAAATCCCCACCGTTATTTCTATCCAATAGTTCATAAAGTGTCACGTATGGATTCTTTTTTTTTTTTTGCCCCAAAAGGCCAAAACAGTGGATTTTATCTTTTTTTTTTTACTCAACTACGTCGTAAAACAAACAATTTTCTTTTACAAATTTTTTTATCTTCTTCATCCTCTGTCTTTGATTCTCTCTGCATTTCGTATCTTACTCTTCTGTTTATTATTGTATAAATTAACTTGGTGATTTTGGTATGGGAGTGACGTTTAGATAATTAGATGATTGAAAAATGAAAAAAATTGGATTGGAGATTTAAATTATACTGAATTTTCAATTTGAAAATGAGGGTTATTGGACAATTACTCCCATTATGAGTTTCGAAATGGTGAAGGGAATAATGGTATGGAGTAGGGGTAACAATCTCAACCACAAACCCACTAACCCAATCAATTTAATCACAAAATTAATCAACCCAACCCAATCCATTTAAATAATGAGTGAAGATGGATTGGGTCAAAACCATGCTTTACCAAATCCAATCCAAATTTGTGCTAAAACTGCATAGTTTCATGGATGGTGTAAATATGAATTTTTATTCATAAATTTTTGCAAAAATTACAAAATTCCCTTAAATAATTTCAAAATTTACAAAAAGTCCCTGAACCATAATATTTGAGGATTAAAATGAAAATTATAAAAATATTTTGGGGTCAAATTATAATTTTTAAAAATATTGGAAAAGGGTAAAATTACATATTAGATATAAATCTAGAAAATAAATGCATTTTAGTCCTACAAAACTGTGCATTAAGTTGAAGGAAGATGAGCTTCACAAATTTTTTTGCAAAAATTACATAATGTCCCCAATTTTTTCAAAATTTACAAAAATGGCCCTGGATCATGATATTTGAGGACTAAAATGAAAATTATTAAAAAAGAAATTGGGTCAAAATATAATTTTAAAAAATCATGAAAAAAGGTGAAAATTGCAAATCAATCCAAAATCTGAAAAATGAATGTAATTTAATAATAAATCTAAATAATTTAAAAATTATTCACATTAATTAGTTTACAAATTAAATAATTAATCTTTAATTTTATTAAATAATTTAGAATCCAACCCAATCCAATCATTTGTTACCCTTAATATGGAGAGGGAATGGCGATGAACAAGTTGGAAGTAATTGAAGATGGCAAGACAAAAGATGGAAATTCACTTGTAAGAAGTTTTTTTTTTTCTGTGCTTTGGTTGCAAAGAAAATACATGGCATTTGGTAAATTGTTAGATACAATGAATTGTCTAGATTATATTTTTTGTACAAAGAGAGAACACAGAAATTTTACAGCACAAGATCCACTCCCTTGTATAGTGCAAAAAACCGGACCGGTCATCAAACCGGTGGAAGGCTCGGGCACTGGTTCAACGGTTCAACCGCTGGGTCACTGGTTTAACCGGTTGAGCCGGTTTACTTAAAAAATACATTTTCAAATATACATATTCATTAAATACACATTAATATATTGCAATAATTTAAATATAAAGTAAATATTAAACACTTTAGTACCTTTTAGAGCTATTTTGCAATTTTAACCATAACAAGTTTTGTAAAAATTACATATTGACCCCAAAATTTTTTTAAAGTTTTCATTTTAGTCCATCTATAATATGTATCCAGGGACTAATTTGTAATTTTTTGGGGTCAATATGTAATTTTGCAAACTTTGGCGGGTCAAACCGGTTCACCGGTCGGACCGCCGGTTGAACCGGTGACTCACTGGTTCAACAGCAATCCGGTATTTTTTTTTCCGGACTGGCCTGGGCTCCGGTTCACCTGTCGGACCGCCCGGTCCAGTCCGATTTTTTGCACTATGCTCCCTTGATATATTATAGGCCAAAAAAAATGGATGCATTTATTTCTACAAATGATAAAGAACTAGATGCATTTATATAGCTAGGGAATAATAACTAGAGTATTATACCAGCATTTATTATATCCATATATATTTATTGATTCTCTTTAATGAGTTCTGGTCCGAGACAAATTATCTTACAGAATTGACTAATTTGCGAAGGCCTCAATTACATAAAGCACAGTTGCAGTGTGCTAATACAAACGTTCGTGGTCATTGGTTCTTATAGTTTGGAACCAACACAGGAATACTGTTATACCCTACAATGCAAAATATGGTTAGCTCAGTTTTATTCAATACTTTTCATCCTATCATCCTATATGTGCATCGATTCTCTTTTCAAAATTCATCTTGTTCACTGAATTAATATTGTAAATATTTAATATAATTTTCAGGACTCAATATTTTTCATTAGCATTTTCATCATTTATGGTGGATTCAATATTTGAAGGCCTTTATGCAAGCATGGGAAGCTTTTTGTGGAGCAAATGAAGATAATCCAACACTACTTGTACCCGAAGAATATACTTATTTATTGCCCCAACAAATCAATTTTACGGGTCCATGCCATTCCAACAAACCACGTATTGATGTACGTTATCACTTTGTAGTTTTTTAATTTTTATTCCAGATGTTGACACACAATACATATATTTTATATAAATAATAATTTTGCAAACAAACTTTTGCTTAACTTCGATTGTTTAATTTGTGGATTCAGATTCAGGGAGTTATAACTCTAGGACCATATTATATAGAAGAAGGATCGGAAATTACATGTCCAAAAATATGGTTATCTTTCAATAAAGTTACAAGTTTAACAGTCGGTGTCACCTGTGGAGTTGGAACAATTGATGGTGCCGGTCGACCTTTGTGGACAAACAAAACACATTCATTAGGCCAAGTAACTATTACTGCTTTATCTCGTCAACACTAAATAACTATCTAATTAATTATTTATATTTTGGTCTAAATATTTATTTGATTATATATAATTGGTTATTAGCTAATACAAAAAATATATATTCAGGTGAAGGACGACTGTCCAGAAACATCAACGGTAAGAAACTTTTCTTATTCATACATATGTGCATGTTTTTTTTTTTGGCCAAACATACATATGTGTATGTGAAAATGTAAAAATTTATGGGCAAAAATAAAATGTAAATATTTTTATTATTTGATTTATATAGTTTATAATGAAACTGGTCAAATCTTAGACAAAAGTCTTAGAATTAGTTTCATTTTGTATGGCAGGCACTCGTTTTTGATTATTGTGATGGGCTGACATTGAAGGACACGATCCATATTCATGGGCCTGGAACACATATAAAAGTGCTTCATAGTAGAGAAGTTGTGCTGAAAAATCTCCTAATAAACTCAAATGGAAAAAGTGGCAGCGGAATTGATATTGAAAACTCAACTGGTGTTTATATCTATGACTCTTCAATTACTACAGGTGATCAATTACATCAACATAATATTTACTAATTAACTTCAATCTTAATTCTTTGTGAGTTCAATTCTTGTGCTTAATTTAATAATTATACTGATTTAATTTTATCTATATATGCATGGATCGACTCTGCAATGATATATATATAGATCATGACTGTATTACTATCAAAGGTGGCTCATATTTCATCAGTATTAACCAAGTTTGGTGCGACTTTGGTGGCATCAGGTATTCAAGTTTATTGTTATCAAATTAGGTCATTTATTATATATATATATATATATGTGATGTGATGTAAATCCGGTCTCTCTCTTTCACACACATATATATATATAATATAAATTGTATATTTTTCTCAATCACAAAATTTGTTACATATAACATACTTTGTTTTGAAAATGCTTGCAGTGTGGGGGATCTAGGATATAATGGGCAGGAAGATATAGTTGAAAATATACACGTATGGGATTGCCAATTCAAGAAAGATGCAATGAAAATCAAGACATGGCCGGTATACGTATTAATTAATTATTCTCTACCTAAATAGAAAAATAAGAATTAATAATCAATTAATTACAATTGTAATTACATGATACTTTTTATAATTTTAATTTTGTGGGTACTTCAATTTAAGTGAAAGAAAATGTTGTCCTATGCAGGGAGGAAAAGGATATGCTAGGGCAATCTCCTTCCATCGTATTACACTAGACCAATCGAAAGATCCTATTTTCATTGACCAACATTACAATGGCACTACAGAACAGGTTCATATTTATGTGTGTTTGTGTGTGTGATTCTTTTCCACAACCATCATTTGTTTATAGATTATTTGTGTGAATGTTTTGATGAGAGGTTTGACTTGTGATATGTGCTTTAATTTAGTTTGTTTTTTTTATTTGTTGTATATGTATATGCAGCCACAAGCACTGAAAATAAGCGATGTGACGTTTAATGATATTAGAGGGACAAGTGTAGATGAAAGAGCAATCATATTAGACTGTGCAAATATAGCATGTGAGAACATTACACTAAGCCAGATCAGCATAACCTCAATCGATCCTAAGAAGCCAGCTTCTGCAATATGCAACCATGCTCATGGCACATCTTCTGATACTCAACCTCCAACCTCCTCATGTCTCAATCATTAAACATAATTTCTCATAGATTCTAACAACTTATTTTTATGTAGGGTTTTATATTATACTTTGATACTCCTGTGGTTTGAAATCTGACATTTTGATATCCTGTGATATTATTCATTAACATTTTGCTACCCTTTGGAGCTATTTTGTAATTTTAACCATAACAAATTTTGCAAAAGTTACATATTGATCCCAAAAAATTTTCAAAAAATTACAAATAGGTCCTTGGATACATATTATCTAGGGACTAAAGTGAAAAATTTAAAAAAAAATTGGGGTCAATATGTAATTTTTGCAAAAATTATTATGGTTAAATTACAAAATAGCTCTAAAGGATACCAACGTGTCAAGTTTCAAACTATAGGGTACCAAAGTGAAATAAGGTGAAACTACAAAATATCAAAGTGTAATTTACCCTTTTATATATAAGAGTTGTTAGTAAATTCTAGGATGTAATCATCATCTTTGAAGAGTGATTATTCATATATATATAAAGAAATTAAATTACGAACAAGTCCCTTTCAAAATATAATATCTAAAAAACAACTTATTTGACGTGTCTCTTTGACATAAAATATTTCAGTTATATATATAGTACTACATATATACATCATGTGTCTTTTCTTATTTTATATATTCTTTGGGAAAGCATCATTGAGAGAACACCTACTTTTATTAACTTGATCTTATTTCTCTTTGATAATCTTGTCTCTATCCTTCGGAAAGACAACACTTATATGAATTTTTACATATCAAGCACTCAGATGATTCTAAATTAAAATCCTGAAAAAAGCACATATCTTGCGCATATGATATTCCGGAAATCAAATATATAAAGAAAAAAAGAAAAAAAAAATTGAAAAGGAAGATATACTTAAAAGGTTTCAATAAATTGAGACATGTATAAAATAGGGAAATAGTTCATTGTAGCAACACTGCCTGTTTTCAATTAAAATATATAATATATAGAATTGGGTTTAGCGAAAAGGAATTAATCATTTACAACCTGGTAAATTCATTTTTGAATTATCGTTACGTTGAGAGAGATGCCCATATTTTAGTGTCCGACAATGTTTTACATAAGATTACCGAAGACAAAGATACCTATGAAAAAAAATACATTATACATCAATATCATGTGAACCGTTAGAAAAAATAATGCATCTATTTCTAGTAAACTCATATTAATTTTATAAAATAATGCATCTATTTTTTTGTCTAATATACATTTTCAGTTCACGCATATAAAACTTGTAAGTACGCATTATTATGGACCAGCTGGAATTTTGGCATGAAGTACTGGAGGCAATTGAAGAAGTAATGCCCGTTGCTACTTCGGCCTCAACAAAAAAGAAAAATGAATCCCTAAAATTCTTGTGTAATTCAAATAATAAGAGCCATTCACTTTTGGCCAAAAAAAAAAAA
>QANZ01016059.1:310696-337746 GCA_003254925.1 Chamaecrista fasciculata | reverse complement strand
TATATATATATATATATATATATGTTAGTGGCATAAAGCAGAGTACCAAACAATCGATCCAAGCCTAGCTAGGTTCTAAGTGTTAATATTGCTTCCATTCAAAACAAATTATGGTTAGTTCTTTTCCATTTTTAGTTTTATATATTCAATATTTTTCAATGCTATTTAAATATATTGATGCTCTATTTAAATTTTATCTTGCCAGCTGATTTAATATTGTAATTATTTATTAATTTTATCCATGCAGAACTCGGTGCTTTCGATTGGTTTATTAATCAGTTTTATGGCTTCATGTATCTTATGGGTTGGCCATGGCCAAAACACTTTCGACGTGCTTCAATATGGTGCTACTGGAGATGGCCTAACTGATGATTCTACAGTATATATCCTATGATCTCCTTCGATTAATTAAATATTAAAACTAAACAAACATAGTATTATCAAGAAACTAATTTATATATAGATAGTGACACAAAATTTAGAAGTAGCGTATAACTGTCATTGTTTACTTTTTTTTTTTGGCCAACAACTGTCATTGTTTACTAATTATGTTCGATAGACACATTTGTTATTGGTATTTACTTCATCAATTCTTTTTCTTTTTGTTTTCTTGTGGGTTAAATTTGAAGGCTTTTATGAAAGCATGGGAAGCTTTTTGTGGAGCAAGTGAAGATGCACCAATACTTACTGTACCAGCTGGTTATACATTTTTATTGTACCAAAGTACCATTTTTAAGGGTCCATGCCAGTCTAGCACACCACATATTCAAGTACATATATGATATATTTTAGATAAATAATATGCTAAATAAAATTTATATTGATTTCGGTTGCTTGTGAATTCAGGTTTTGGGAACTATATTAGCTCCTCCTAGAGATGCATGGAAAACATGTTCAGATACGTGGTTAAATATCAGAGAAGTTACAAATTTAATTATTGATGGATCAGGAAAATTTGATGGTCAAGGTCAAACTTGGTGGAAGAAAAGATCACTCAAATCTTGCCAAGTAACAATTAATGCCTTGCCTTGACCAACACTAATTAATTTATCTTTCTGTCTTATGTTTATACGACTTTAGATAAATAATAGTCATAACTCTCTCTCTCTATATATGTTCAGGCGAAGGAACAACGTCAGTTTGTACCAACGGTAAGCAACTATTCTTATCCATACATATAGGATTATAGGTATCTGTAAAAGTGTCGTAATTTTTTTGGGTTTATTATTTTTGTTTGGCAGGCACTGATTTTTTATCACTGTGATGGGCTTCAAGTAAGAGGGCTGACCCATGTAAATGGGCCTGGTCCACATATAAAAGTGACTCACAGTAAAGACGTAATACTCTCAAATCTCACAATAATCTCACCTGGAGATAGTCCCAACACTGATGGAATTAACATTGGGAGCTCAACTGGTGTTCACATCCACAGCTCTGTCATTGGCACAGGTGATTAATTACCTTAATTAATTATTACTAATTTACTTCAATCTTGCTTTAATTTGTTTGTGAGTTCAGTCCCTGAGATTAATTTAGTAACTATACCGATTGAATTTTATCCATATGAGACTGTGTATATATATAGGTGATGATTGTATTGCTATCAAGGGTGGCTCATATTTCATTAACATTACTCAAGTTAGATGTGGACCTGGTCATGGCATCAGGTTGACCCTTATTGAATTTGATCATTTATCCATACATGTGATGTAAATTTTTGGTCACATAAATTTATATTTTTCTAGCTCTTTCATTTGGTCTAACTCTAAGATACTTTAATTTCTTTTTAATATGGTTGTAGTATGGGGAGTCTAGGGTACAAGGAACAGGAAGATGAAATAGAAAACATTCAAGTCTTAAATTGCCAGTTCAATGGAACTAGGTAGCAAGAATCAAGACATGGCCGGTAAATACACTCTATATCTTAATGGCTAGTTGTACCAAAACAACAAAACAAAAATAATTTATAATTAATTACAATTCACAATTATACAATGACCTGGTAATTTTTGCAGGGAGGAAAGGGATATGCTAGGACAATCTCCTTCAAAAATATTACAATAAACCAAACCAAAAACCCTATTTTCATTGACCAGCATTACCAGCACAAGCCAGAACAGGTTCAAATATATATATATATATATAGTGTATGATGTGTGTGTGTGTGATTCTTTTCATAAATCATTTTTTTTTTCTGTTTAGGGATTATTTATCGTAATTACAAGCATATTGTGTGCATGTTTGATGAGTGACTTTTGAGTGTTTATTAATTTGTTACATATATGCAGCCACAAGCAGTAAAAGTGAGCAATGTGACGTTCAGTGATATTCGTGGGACATGTTTGAATGAGAGAGCAATCATCTTGGACTGTGCTAACATAGGATGTACTGACATTACACTCAAGGATATTAGTATAACCTCAATTAATCCTAAGAAGCCTGCTTCTGCAATATGCAATCATGTTTATGGCACATCTCAAGACACTTTACCTGCTGTGTCATGTCTGATCAACCAGTAGTAGTGAACATATATATATATATATATATACACTTTAATTTTTAATCAATTGTCTAACCACTTATAGATATAAATAAAAAATTTAAAGTTTTTCGAATATGTGTATAGGTATATATATATATATATATATAATGGGTGTAACCGTATTGACCAATAATATCTAATTGTTTATTGTATGGGGATGCATGCAGTTAAGGGGTAGTTGACACACTGAAATTGTAGCATCAAGTCCTCAACTAATACTAATATATTGGAGAAAAATACGCACAGAAGCTAAGCCCGCTTTTATTCTTTTATAAAATCAATGGACATATACGAATTTTCTCAGACTCAAGGATAAAATAATAATATATGTACAAATATATATTAAATTGAAACATAAAATAATATATGTGTATAAATACTAATAGAACTCATTTTGAGATTTACAAACTTCACTAATCTATATTATAAGCCAAGGTGTATTTGATGCTTGATATAATAACCTCAATTATTTTTCTTAGTTGTGATTTTTATTGTTTTTCTTTCCTATATATTGTAAGCTATGCACGGTGTATTTGATGCTTAATATATATATGTGTGAGTGTGTGATTAGCAACTCTATGAGTATTAGTTTTTAGCTAGTGATAAAAATATAACTTTACAAATTATGATAATATCCAATATATATGTGGAAAGAAAGCCATAATTGTGAAATAGTAAACAAAAAGAAAATGCTATCCTATCTTATATGCAAGTACTTTAGTTGAACAAAGACTATTAATTAATATTCTACATATAATGAACAGACGAACTGATTCAGGAATTATTGTTTATGAAGTAACTATTAGTTTAGATTTCTGAAAGATGGGTTTGCTCTATATATATTTATTACAGTGATCTCGGTCACAAAACAGTAAAGTCCAAAATAAACCTTAGAACTGGCTCAAATTAATTAATTAATTAATTCACAAGGCAAAACTAAAATTAATTTAATTAAGTGTAAAATATGCACAATAATTAAGAGGTGTATATTATATTGTTACGTTGTAGTATTTTGCTTTTGGTTAATTTTGTATTATAATTATTATATTATAATTTATTTATGGGAGAGACTCAGCGTTTCCTTGTTGAGGTAGGAAGCCAAAATCCCATTTTGTGATCAATATAATATAATGGTGTGAGATGGCCAACAAGGAAGCTAGCAAAGCCATGCATGATATGTCCCACAGTTACTCATCATCACTCACAGTTTTCAAAATGCGTTAACGTTCCCACTCACTCCATCCTATATCACTCCTTTTGAAATGAAAACTGAAATCTCAATTACCAGCATTGTACACGTTCGATGTACAGATAAGGGGTGACGAAGAGCATGGCAATTTTGTAAAAAGTGATCGAGGGGCAAAAATCATGAATAAGAACACGGAATTTGAACCGAAAAGGCTTGACTATAATCCGTCTGAAATTCTGGTGTGTGGCTGCTTGAAAGTTAAAACCCTGAAAATGGGTAACAAAAGAAGGGTGTGGATGTGCGTGGAGGAGTTTTTGAATGGGAAATTGAAGAGAGGAAAAGGTTGAAAGAGAAGGTACATTATTTATTATGACAGAAAAGGAAAACTTACAATTAAAGAGAGAGAGAGAGAGAGAGTAGTGGATGCCAATCAAGTAATTAACCAGGGTATGAATGAAGGAAGGAAAAGGACGATCATTCATTAAGATAGTGAGTCCATATGAATATACATCATATACATACGTATACTACCAGATTGTTTTTATTGTTTTTTAATTAAAGAGGTTGCTTGTATATGTAAGAAGTAAGATGTAAAGGGAGGGGGGGACCCACATCTCCGGTTATGAGATTGTGTAATTAAGTATGCCAACCCTGTGATAAAAGAACACCCCAGTTTAGTTTAGGCAAGATACACAAGACAAGTAAAAGGGTGTTTTTGGAGTGGTATTTATAGAGAGGGAAGGACCACCATTTGCTTATTATAGTAGAATCAATGAAATAGGAGATAGATAGAGAGGAATATAATATGGCAAGTATAACATCCCAAGAAGTATACAATTATCACAGAATGGAGAGAGAGCTATACGTGTGGTTGGTGTGTGCAGTGCGTCGTGACGCTTTTCAGTCGCTTCTAGTGATGGCCTTATGGCTATGGCTAGAACACATAGGAAACCGCAATCTCATATTCAAGATCCGATCTCTTTCAGCAAATCTCATAATCTCCTTAGCCAACGAGGCTGTTCTATGCCTCCACTTCATGGAGGCGGAGGAGCACGTGGTGCCTCACGTGCCACCTGGTGGTGGTTTACCTCTCACCGCCATCGTAACAAACTCCCCAATCTCCCTTCACTTGTTCATTCAAAGGCGATTCACCGTCATAGCCGGTATCAAGAGCGTTCTCGACAACCTCTGTTCCAGAATGTTCCAAGACATACTGTGTGAGTTTTTCGGAAGTAGCGAGATTGTTCCTGGAATGCGACGGAGAAGGGTGGAGGAGTGGGATTTGAGAGAGCAGAGATTGTGGCAGTGGAAGCCATGGGAGGAGACAACAGAAGAAGACAGGACTATGTTTTTGACATTCTCGAGGGGTTTTCCGGTGACGGAGGATGAGGTGGCTTTTGTGTTTAGGGGAATCTACGGCGACAACACTGTACTCCATATTTACATGATGCAACCATTAAGTGATGAGGCACAATGTTTGTATGCGACCATGGTGGTGGACAGCGTGGCAACGGTGGATCGGATCCTTGCGGGTAAACGGATCTCCAAGTTTCGGATCAACGGCAAACATATCTGGGCTCGCAAGTATCAACCGAGGAACTCACCTAATTAATTAATCAAACGTACCATGATGATGATGATGTTGCACAAATTAAAATCCCTAAAATTAGGTAAATGCCAAAACTTTTGCACAAAACCTGCCCCATCCCCGGCCATCACTTCCAACGCATAATCATATTAGTGTTTTTCCCTTTTTGTTTATTTTCTTCCGATCCGTTTCTGTCTTTGTACAACCACTTGTTTTCTAGGTTGGTAGCCTGCTGTATGTTGAGATTATACCAACTAAGGATAATGTACGAGGAGTCCCCTTAATGGGACCCCTCCTTCAATCAAATCAAATCAAAATTTACCATCATTCTGTACATCATTCTATATATATCCATGTACTACTTGTATATATATTTATATCTATATATCATCTATCTAAGTGCAAAAACCGCCTTTTATTTCATGACTACAAGCTCTATATGGTGGTGGTTTCGAAATCCACCCATGCCTTCTTCGGTTCATTTTATTGCTAGACGTCTTTCTCAGGATACACCAATGCTATAAGGAAAAAAATTTTCGGATTCCTAGCTTCTTTTTAATTCATACATGCTTTTTCCGCTATAATAATAATTAATACAAAATGTCTCTATTGTTAGTATATATATTGTATGTATTGAACATATAGTGACCACATTCATCATCAATATTTATTACACTTAGCTTGTTCTTAATTTGTTCTTCTCTAACTAGTAAATAGTAATAATGGATAAATGTATCCCATAGATGGGCCGGTCACCAACACATGTTAGAGCAACAGACTCACTTGTTAAGTTGTTATTATTTTAAGAGTTTTTATAAGTTAATGTACCTAAATAAATAAATGAGATTATTATCTAATTAATAAATCTTCGGTTCCTATGTATCGTGTGATAGTATTATGCATGCTTGAACAAAACAAAGAAAATGTGGCTATGACTTAGCTAATTATAAACTAGAGAAGCAATATTCATAATTATATTTATATATGTTAAGCAACAATATAATTAATGAAAATTTTAATAATATCATCACAATAAAGTACAAAAAATGGCTTCTATAATATGAGTAACTATATACAACAAATTTATCTTTTATCTCTAGCTAGATTCGCTTATGAATATCTATATAAAGGGCGAACAACAAGTAATGTCACGAGTCAAATGAATAAAAAGTATTTAATTATCCGTATTGAATGATCACAAAATTCCAATCAATAAGATTCTTATAAAATATGTAATTGATAATAAACCAGAATAACAACACAAAATATGGAGAGGAAGAAATGGAATTGATGAATGAACTTGTATCAAATCTTCAGGGAAGAAGAAGAAGTATACAATAGCGAATTCCTTTTCGAGCAAGGAAAGCTCCAGACAAAGTCTATCAAATTCAACATGAAAAAGAAAAGGCAAATACACGCCAACCAATATTAAAAAGAAATAACCAAAACGTAACAAACTGCATGAGCTGGCAAAACCAATTATCACGTGACTGAAGCTCTATTACTTCATGTAAAAATCCCTGAAGTGAGCAGGCTGCTTGCAAAGCCTTTTAGCACGTGCCTCCTCTGCTCCTGCTCTTTTCTCCACCTCAACATCAGCTGCCACTGTGGCCTCCACGGTGTCATTCAAGTTCTTGCTCATATCAATACCTTCCCCATCGAAAGAGACCTTGTCCTCAAGGTCAAAATCTGGATACAACTCCTTCAGCACAGATACACATTCCCAAGTTGCTTCCTCCCTAGCACAATTCTCCCACTCAACCAAGAACTGAGAAACCTGCTGTCCATCAATCACCACTCGACGTTGACTCACAATAGCCACAGGACGCGGCAAAGAATCTGTCACAACATCAGTTAAAGGGTGCACATCAGCTGGCGGAGTGCCATGGAACTGTTTCAGCAATGAAACATGAAACACCGGATGAACTCTACTAGTGCTAGGCAACCCCAACTTGTATGCTACAGGACCAACACGCGCAACAATGGGATATGGGCCAAAATACCGTTTTCCCAATTTGTAATTGAGGCGATGAGCCAATGACGATTGTTTGTAGTGGTGAAGTTTAACTAAGACCAGATCCCCCACTTGAAATTGTTTATCTTGACGTTTCAAGTCAGCATTCTTCTTCATCTTTGCCTGAGCATTTTTAAGGTTCAACTGCAATTTCTCCCGCAATTGTTCCCTCATAACCAGCAACGCATCAACAGACTCCACTTGAGAAGACCCGCTTTCATATCCAGGCATGGTAGTCGGGTTAAAGCCATATAAAGCCTGGTACGGCGACATACCCGCAGCACTATGATAGCTAGTATTAAACCAGAATTCTGCCCAGCACAAAAACTCTGACCACTTATGGGGTTGATCAACCGAGAAAGCTCGTAAATACTGCTCCAAACAACGATTGACAACTTCCGTTTGGCCATCACTCTGTGGATGATACGCCGTACTGTAATGCAACTGTGTACCACTATGCTTCATCAAACTTCGCCAAAACATACTAAAGAAAATTGGATCCCTATCCGATACAATGTGAGAAGGAAACCCATGCAACCTGACTATATTTTTAATGAACTGTTCAGCCACCACACTTGCTGTGAAATTGGGTTTAAGAGCAACAAAATGTGCCCCCTTCGTCAATCTGTCCACAACTACCATAATTGCTGTCGCACCCCCTGATTTGGGCAGCCCAACAATGAAGTCCATAGACACCTCATCCCAAGGTTTAGTGGGAATTGGCAAAGGCTGTAACAACCCATAAGGCTTGGCTGTAGAATACTTAGTTTGTTGACAAATGAGACAGCTATGCACAAAATTAGTAACAACAGCACGCATTTTAGGCCAATAAAAATTTTCAGAAACACTCATCAAAGTCTTGGCAATACCCCCATGCCCCCCAATCACTGAACTATGGTAATATTCTATAATAGCAGTCTGCAAATCAGCATCATCAGGTACAAATAATTTCCCTTTATATAGTAATAACCCATCCCTCACTTCATAATCTTCCGGCAAATTACCTTCCAATGCTTGACGGTGCAAAATCTGACACTCCTCATGCGTATCATTACACTGACGTAGCAGCTCCATAATTGTGTGTTGAGCAGCACTTATGGCAAAAAACAAGGACATCAGCTCATTCCCTTCTGTCAAATCTGAACCTGCATCATTCACCCGCGACAGAGCATCCGCGGCCACATTACTCTTCCCTGTGCGATACTCTATGTCATACTGAAAACCCAGCAACTTGGCCAAGTAGAATTGTTGTTCCGGAGTCTGCACAACTTGATACATCAGTTCCTTCAAGCTCCGATGGTCTGTCTTAATGAGAAATTTCCTACCCAGCAAATAATGTCTCCATTTCATGATAGCTTGCGTAATAGCATACAACTCACGTACATATGCCGAAGCCAATGCCAACTTAGGTGATAACTTCTTACTGAAAAACGAAATAGGATGCCCTTCCTGCAATAAAACCGCTCCTATACCAGTTCCCGACGCATCCGTTTCAACCACAAACAACTTGTTAAAGTTAGGTAGCCACAAAACTGGTGTCTGAATCATTTTCAACTTCAACTCATCAAAGGCAGCTTGGGCTTCATCCGACCATTTGAACTGATTATGCTTCAACAATTCAGTCAAGGCATGAGCAACTCTAGCATAGTTCTGTACAAATCGTCTGTAATACCCCGTTAAACCCAAAAAACCACGTAGCTGTTTAACAGTCCTTGGAATCGGCCAATCCATAATAGCACTTATTTTCTTAGGATCCACTTGCACGCCATGTACACTCACCAAATGCCCCAAATATTCTACGGTCTGCTGCCCAAATGTACATTTTGACAACTTAGCGAAAAAAACATTGTCCTGCAGCACCTGTAACACCATAGTAAGATGTGAAACATGCTCCACCAATGATTCACTGTAAACCAAGATATCGTCAAAAAATACAGCTACAAATTTGCGCAAATATGGTTTGAAAATACGGTTCATTGTAGCTTGGAAAGTCGACGGAGCGTTTGTAAGACCAAATGGCATCACTACAAACTCATAGTGACCTTGATGAGTCCTAAATGCCGTCTTATGAATATCGGACTCCCTCATACGAATCTGATGGTAACCGGAACGCAAATCCAGCTTAGAAAAGAATGCCGCTCCATGCAACTCATCCAAAATTTCATCAATAGTGGGAATTGGAAACTTATCCTTCACCGTTACCTCATTCAAAGCTCGATAATCAACACAAAATCGCCAACTTCCGTCTTTTTTTTTAACTAACAACACCGGCGATGAAAACGCACTTTGACTATCCCGTATCACACCACTCTGCTGCATCTCTAACACCAGACGTTCCATCTCTGTTTTTTGAAACTGAGGATAACGATATGGCCGTACATTCACCGGCGCAGTATTTGGTTGCAATTCAATACGGTGGTCAATATCTCGAGTTGGTGGCAATGCTTTTGGTTCCTGAAACACACCCTCAAATTTCCGTAATACCTCCAGCAACTCCGTAGGGGTTGTATCACTGTCAGGAACTTCTTGCTCGGCAATCCGTTGCAACGTATACACACCAGCCACTGCATCCGATTCCAACAACTTTTTGAATGCTCTATTGTGAATAGAAGATAATTCGAAGGGGTCATTTCCTTGAAACTGAACTTGCCTCCCATTGTGAACGAAAGACATAGTCATTTTCTTGTAATTCGTGACAATATTGCCCAACTCTGATAGCCATTGTACACCTAATACCAAATCAACACCCGAAACGTCTAACACAAACACATCAATCACAAAGTGAACCCCCTGTATCGTGAAAGGCACTTTGGCACTTTTATGAGTACACAACAAGTACTCACCACCCCCTGTCATCACTTGAAAAGAATCCACAGGTTGCAACTGTAGCTTAAGCCGACGAGCCACACTCGCTTTCAAGAAATTATAAGAACTCCCATTATCAACCAATACTTTAATTGGTTCTTTCTTATAATATCCCACCAATCGAAGAGTACGTGGATGATAGTCTCCTTGCAAAGCATGGCAACTAATCTCTGGAGTTAGTGACATAACAGTAGTCGTATCCTCCCCTGACTCTGTATCCACTGTATCCTCTGTTTGTGCACCATATAAAAGCTCTTGCATCTCCTCCTGCCCAAGTAACAAGCTAAAAGTAGGCTTGCATTTGTGAGTTTGAGTATACTTCTCATCACAATAATAACATAACCCTTTTTCTCTCTTAGCTCTCAACTCTGCTGCACTGAACCTTTTATACGCTGGAATTGTTCCACCTTTTGCACCAACCGCACTAGTACCAACCGCAGACGAAGCATTAGCATTCGATCCCCCATTCTGATGTTTCCACTCCAATAACGGCACTGTTTTATTACTGCCACCACTACCAGTAGATGAAGATGCTCCCATTAATGCCTTCCCCTTAAACTGCGAATTCCCTCGATTAACCGGACCCTGAATCGCTAACTGCACTTCCTCATGCATTTGTTCATGTAACTTGGCCAATGAAACGGCCTCATAATAGCATGAAGGTCGAGCTAATAACACTGCACAACGTAGATGTCGCTTCAATCCAGCAACAAAAAAGCTGGTCTGCCACTGCTCTGACAAACCAGTACTCTTGGTGGATATAGCCTCAAATTCAGCCTGATACGATTCCACTGTGGTCGATTGATGTACGTCCTTCAATGCACCCCGATGGTCTTCGTACAGAGTAGTACCAAAACGCAATAGCGCCGCCTTAGTAAACTCCGGCCACGTATGTACCATACAATTACTCATAAGCCACTTATACCAAGCAAACGCTGGACCATCTAAATGAATCGAAGCAAGTCTAATTTTCTGATCCTCAGTCACAGAGTATAACGCAAAATATTCTTCAACTTTAAAAACCCAATCCTCAACTAACGTACCATCAAATCGGGGAACCTCCACCTTAAAGCCCTTATACTGCAAGAAATTTCTAGAGGAACGTTGCTGATCGACCTCCGCTGCAACTTCCGCAATCAATGGTGGTGTCTCCTCCTTCGCCGTCCGTTGGAGAAACGTCGCCATCATAGCTTCCAGCTGATGCACCGATTTCCGACTATCCAGCACGATCGCCTCCAACGCATCAAGTCTTTTTTCAACATCATTTTTGACTGTCGCTGAATCAACTTTCCGGGAGTGAGTAACTTCAGTCGCCATCTGCAACGACTCGATGAAAGCACCAATGATAATAAACCAGAATAACAACACAAAATATGGAGAGGAAGAAATGGAATTGATGAATGAACTTGTATCAAATCTTCAGGGAAGAAGAAGAAGTATACAATAGCGAATTCCTTTTCGAGCAAGGAAAGCTCCAGACAAAGTCTATCAAATTCAACATGAAAAAGAAAAGGCAAATACACGCCAACCAATATTAAAAAGAAATAACCAAAACGTAACAAACTGCATGAGCTGGCAAAACCAATTATCACGTGACTGAAGCTCTATTACTTCATGTAAAAATCCCTGAAGTGAGCAGGCTGCTTGCAAAGCCTTTTAGCACGTGCCTCCTCTGCTCCTGCTCTTTTCTCCACCTCAACATCAGCTGCCACTGTGGCCTCCACGGTGTCATTCAAGTTCTTGCTCATATNAACTCGGCGAGAGTCTTCCATGCCTCCTTCGGTGTCTTGGCATCCTTTATATGTTGAAGTATGCTATCTTCAACTGTCACAGACAACACATACATTGCCTTCCCTGCTCTGATCTTCCATTTCTTCAAATCTTCTTCCGTCTTTGGAGGTTGGCTGTCATCCTCAGCAATAATACTCCACAAATCTTGACCAAGTAAATAGAATTGAATACGTGTGCTCCAAGTGTTGTAATTATTGTTGTTTAACTTTTCAACACCATTAACTGTGGTAGCCATGTCCGCCATGACTATTTGATCCTTGATCGATTCTTCGGCAGAGTCTCGACTGCAACAAGACTTTTACGATCCCTGATCGTAAAGACAGAACACCAATCTTCAAGTCTTGAACCTCGAGCTACGAACCACGAATGACAGACAAAGCTTTCTCTGGCTCTGATACCAATTGTAGAAAATTGGGAAAACTTGTGGTGGGACTAAACTGAAATAATTTTATTATTCAAGTACTACAAATACAATTCTCTCCAACACTCTTATAACTTATCTCACAATTGCTTTTCTCACTCTTACCAACACACCTTACGTCACTCACTTTACTACTCATATACTCCTCACTCTTGCTACACACATTACAAATGCATCCCTTCATCATATTTATACTCCCACGAGTCGGTTCCTAACTTCTAGATTTTTCCTTATTCATATTATTTTATTAGCTTCTAGTATATTCTTGTTTTATCTTCATTCTTCCTTACTTATATTATTTCTTCTAGATTTTACTACACAATACATGACTTAAGAAACTTGTAGAATATGCTAGAAAAGGAGAGAGGAGTCGATGACTCTGTTTAACACTCCCCCTCAACGACTACNCAATGGGTCCACGTACACGTTAACTCAAACATCATTGCACACTCACACGACATAACTTTAATTTGGTTTGCTAATAAATAACTTATTATATTAGTTTAAATATATAGATGAAGGTCTAGTGATTGGGACATGCATGCCTTTGTGGCAACTTAAAATTCTACATCAGTGAAAAATAAATGTGTCAGTTTACAAGAAGAAATTTATATTGTTTAGAGTTTAATTAGATTGTAAATATATATATACATATAGTGTGGGCTGAGAATAACAAAATAAAACATGGATGGAGATTCTGCCTTTTGTGGAAGATTCTGTTAAAGTACTTTAGTTCTCATGCAAAGAGTTTCTGCTTTGTAGTCATCGTTGAAGTACGACCTTCCCTGTGAGACCCATGATCTTCCCTTGAACTTTGCCCAGTTCGTGATATACATATATATATATATATATATCGAAAGAGGAATCAGAGAAGGACATACAATATATACATAATGTAACTCAATTTATCTCTGCCTATATAAGTCCCCTGCTTTCCCCTGATATTGTATCAAGTTCATTCAGTAATAATACACACTTAGCTTCTTCATTTGCTTCATACTCTAATGCAATTCACAACCCCTCATATGTGTATATCCTAGGAACTGTGGTGCTTATTTGAAGCGATATATATATATGGGGGAGGGATAGACCCAAAAGTAGTATGGTGAAGTATGTTTTTTTTTTGGTGAAATATGTTTAATTTGTATATAGCATGCATTGGTTGAGTGTGTTTGAAAGCTACTGATGAAAGAGCAATTTTGATGAGGAAGAGGGTAGAATTGAGCAAGCCTTGCTGTCATCATCATGATTCAATATTGTTGAGGCCCAATATGAGTAAAGTATTGCACATTTTGCTCAATCCAAATAATAATAATAATAATAATAATAATAATAATAATAATAATAATAATAACAACAACAATAAAGAGAGACTTGGACTAGATTTTTAATTTACATCTCAACTATGTTAAAAATTATTGCATCTTTAGGCCAAAAAAAAATTGAATCTGACATAATTAATATTACATCACAGGCAACAATATCTTCACTGTACAACGTAGAAATCTAAACAAACAGTATACAAAAGAAAATAAATTTTACATTAAATGTTAACTGATCTTATGAGGGTAATTGAAAAATTAAAAGAAGATCAGAGAACTAATAACGGAAACTAGAGAAGAGAAAAACAATTAGACCGTCACCGTGGGACATTGCCTCTATGCTTGTGAATTAAGAATAGAGATCTACAAAGAAAAGAATTAATGAATTAATGGCTTAATGCAAAGAGTGATGAGATGCTAAGCTTTAATTTTATGACCAGTATTCTAATAAATATATATACTTTTCAAGAGTAACCCAACCCCTCTTGGAAAACTTTTTCGTAATTACTTGTATGATCATTCACATTCCACACCCACGAGAAAAAATAGTTTGTCTGATCTTCTTCAATTTTGAGAAATTCCTATTTATAACTTATAAGGCCTTGTCACACCATTAATTTATATATATGGATAAGACTTATGGGAGGAATCAAAAGAATATACCCAAACCTTTGATTTATATATTTAACAAATACTTGTAACCCCACGTGTTGCATATATTGTTAAAATGTAGTTATCAAACAAAGATTTCCTACTTCGAATTCATCGTTGTCCCATGTAATCCTATCTATCAAGACAAGAACTAGCATTATTATGTCACACTCACAACTCTAAACCCAAAATTCTTCCACTCAACTTTTCGCTATTTCAAAAAAGGAAATAGGAATTAAAGAGCCATATAGTAGCTAGTGCATTCTGAGAGTATACAAACTTCGTTCACTCCTATATATAATGTGAACACAAAAAAATGTGTTTTTATATTTGTGGCATGACTTTCTCAACATTCATCCATTATTCTACACAACAACCATGCTTGTGCTTGTTGTGTTTCTCTCTGCCTTGCTTGTGCAAACTCAAACAAGCTTAGCCTCTTTAGACTTCACTAGTTTCTCCTTCTCTTCCTTTGGTCCTGATACTTGCAATAGTAGTAAACTTCTGTGTATGGGATCAGTTACATCTGGTAATAATGGTCATTTGAGTCTCACTCCTGAACCAAGTTTGCTACCTCCCACAAGGAACCAAATAGGCAGGGTTTTGTATCCACAAAAAGTTCGAGCTTGGCCTGCACTTATCACTACCACCTTCACTATTAGGATCATTCCTATGCTTAACCCGACTGATTCTAGTGATGGGATGACTTTTGTTTTCGCACAGGATCACAACCCCTCACCTAGTCATAGCTATGGTGGATTTCTTGGCTTGCTTGATAGATATACACAAGGTAATTAAGTTTAACTCTGTACAGAATTAGATAGAGACATAGAGTAGATTGTGTTTGACAAAATGCCTCAGTTAATATTGTTAATCTCTGAAACATGATTATTTGTGTTGGAAGGTGGGTCATTACGACAATTAGGTGTGGAGTTTGACACTTTCAAGAACGAGTTTGACATAGATGGAAACCACATTGGGATAGACACAACAAGCATCTTAAGTCCAGTGGCTGCAGTGAGTCTCAACCCCACTGGAATTCAGCTCAAGAGTGGAAGAGAAATTAATGTGAAAATAGACTATGATGGTTCTGTTAACATGCTATATGTGTATGTGGGATACTCTGGAAGCCCCTTGAATAGTGTTCTTAACCATTCATTGGATTTGTCAAATATAGTACCAAGCAATGTTTATGTTGGTTTCACAGCCTCTACCGGCATTTGGTCTGAAAGCCACCAAGTGCTGAATTGGGTATTTACATCAGTGCCACTGCCATTAACTTCCCATAAACACAAGAAAGAAGATACCCTGAGGACCATATTGATTGTTGTGGTATTTGTTTTGGTGGTGTTGTTAATTGGCTCTGTTCATTTGATTCGGAAGGCTTTGAGGAAAGGAGATGATGGGGGGAGTTATGAGAAGGAAGATAAGGATTTAGAAAACTTGTCAAAGACAACAGTAGATATCCCTAAGGTTTTTACTTTCAAGCAATTGATAAGGGCTACTTGTAACTTCAATAATGACAATCTTATAGGCAGAGGCGGCTTTGGTTATGTATATAAAGGCATGCTATCAGATCCTCCAAAAGTCATAGCAGTCAAGAAGGTCTCAGCAACCTCTAAACAGGGTATGTTCCATTAATTATTCTTCACTTAATGGGTTTACATGTTGTAGAAAGTCAAGTCACTATATTGGAATTTATGTTGAATTTCCCTTTCTTTCATTGGTTTCCATGCTAAGACTTTAAATTTGAACTTTTATTGATGACCAGGTGAAAGAGAGTATTTTGCAGAAATATGTACCATTGGGAGACTTAGGCACAGGAACATAGTACAGTTACTAGGGTGGTGCCATGAACGTGAACATCTTCTCTTAGTCTATGAATACATGGAAAATGGAAGCTTGGATTACTTCATAGGAAAAGAAACTCTGGATTGGCAAACAAGGCACAATATATTAAAAGGTCTTGCATCTGCATTAGTTTACCTTCATGAAGAGTGTGGCAACCCTGTGGTTCACAGAGATGTTAAGCCAAACAACGTGATGCTAGACTATAAATACACAGCTCATCTAGGAGATTTTGGGCTTGCAAGATTGCTCCAAAACGAAGAATCAGCAGTGGTGACAAATCTAGCAGGAACTCCTGGATATTTAGCCCCAGAAATAGGATTCACTGGAAAAGCAACCCCAGAATCAGATGTATACAGTTTTGGGATGGTAGTGCTTGAAGTGATATGTGGGAAGAGATCCAAAGGAAGCACAGAAGAAAGTAGTTTGGTGGATTATGTTTGGAACATGCATTCTGAGGATGCATTGGTTGAGTGTGTGGATAAACTTCTGAGAGATGAATTTGATGAAGAAGAGGCAAGAAGGGCATTGATGGTTGGATTAGCATGCTTGCATCCTGATTCAATGATGAGGCCAAAGATGAGGAAAGTGTTGCATATTTTGATGAACCCAAATGAGCCTTTGATGGAATTACCAGGAATAAAACCTGCTGGAGTTTATGTGTGTGTGTCTTCTACTACATCAACTACTACTAACTTTGGGTCTAAAAGTGCATGTCCATATCCTGTGCCTCAATCAACCACAACATCATCAGAGGAAATATCGATTGTGTATGATCAGCAATGACTCACTGCATAGTTAATAAGAAATATGATCAGTAATGAGATATTTCACCCCATGTCCTTATTCATGTTTGTTTTGTGAATTAAATTTATTCAATTCATAGATTTTTCATAAGAAATCTTTCAGAATTAATTTTGTTCAGCTTGATTATCTCTCATTCATAAAGAGTGAAAGACTGTATGACTAAAATCACCAAAAAAAAAAATGAAATGCGTTTGCCGGGAGTCGAACCCGGGTCTATTGCTTGGAAGGCAATTATCCTAACCGTTGGACTACAAACGCTTGTTGAGGCTTTCCAATTCTTTTAGCTAATTATTTTTGTAATTTTTGATGAAACCAGAAAGGGACGGAGTGCTGTGCTTCAACGTCTTTTTCTTTTTTGGGTCAACGCTGCGCTTCCTTCAACGTCAACTTGTTTGCTTTTTCCTTCTTTTTTTTAGTCAAAAAATTGGATTTAACAAAAATCCCCAAAGGCCCAAAACAGATCCGGAGATAATAACAAAGGAAGTAGATAAAACAAGCAGAAAAGCCCAAACTCCTAGAGCCAGACAAACAAGCTTCTTGAGTCTTGACAACAGACCAAGAATAATTTTATTTGAAAATAGTTTATTTGTTTGGTGCCCAAAATTTAATGGTTAGGATTTGGGAACATTCTTTTTGTTTTTGGTCAGAAAGGATTTAGGAACATTCAAACTAAGCTTGTTTTTTTTGATTCTGGGCATACAATCTTAAGGCCCAACAAAATTGTTTGAGCACCTATTTGCACCATTGATTGTAGTCTTGTCCATACTACTTTTTTTTTTTCCGTTGTGGTTTTTGTCTTTGAGGGGTGATTTATTTGGGTACTTGACCTTATCCTTATCCCTGACTTTTACACAGTCCTTGAAATTTTCTATGATAGAAGTTTTGTTTTTCTTGCGTTTTTGTTTCCTTCTCAATATTCCTTCTTTATCATATATATAAATTCAATGGCATATTCTATGTATGGTAGAATTCATGTCTCCACACTCCCAAATCCAAAGAAATTGTTATCAATCTATATATATCTCCGTCTCTTTCTAGCTTCACAAAATTACAAGATATTCATTTGAATTTTACCATCTTATGTGGTCTTATTTTTAATAAAAAAAGTGAGGTATATATATATACATACATACCAGAAAGCATAATTAAAATATGGTAGGGCGTCCAAATCAAAGGTGGGGGCAAGACCCTTTAATTAACAGCCTAACATGACGAAAGTCAAATGAAATGCCAACGACGATAAGTTGTTTGCAAAATTAGGCAAACAAGAAGGAAAAATTTTAACACATTTTCTAAACGAAAAACGAAAGAAGGAAAAATTAATTCTTTTTCTTTCCCTAACACTAATGCAATTATGGTAATGCTATTGAAATCAACAATATGCAAATTGTTCATGAATGAACACTTGCAATTTTCCTTTGCTCGTTGAAACTCGAGATCAGCAAATCGTAGTTGAGTAAACGCTAAGATCGTTAATTAATTGTTTAAATATTTTATCACCTAATTATTTTACAATTTTTTTCAATGTCTACCGACACATTTAGTCCAAAAAATACACCCAAATTAAAGAGTGAAGAATTCAACTGTATTATTGATTGGTATGTAGTCCCGGGGTGCTCTGTTCGATGTGCTTCAGAAATGTTTTTAAATTTATATAATTTTTATAAAATATAAGAAATAAGAATATACAAAGTAGAGGAAAAAGTAGGAGGAGAGAGTGACTCTTTCATTCAAGTGATATCATCAACTTTACATCAACACCTAAAGCCTCTGTTTATAGGCTAAAGGATCTACAAGGGAGATGTACCAACTTAATGTACATAATGTAGGGATAAGATCATATTCATATACATAGAGAAACTAAAGGAAAATTCAAATTTCTATACACCGAGAATACCAAAAGTCAAATGTGGATATTCAGAAACAATTATTTATAACACTCCCCCTTGAATATTCACAATTTATTGATACGCATTACAAGCTGCCTCATTAAAAACCTTACCAGGAAAACCCAGTGGGACAAAACCATGGCGAAGGGAAAAAGAGTACAGCGTGTATCTCCCCCTCATTATAACATCACTAAGGGTCTTTTAATTGACGAATTCTAATTTGATAAATCAAGTTCTCAAATGCTGCAATTAGCAATGCCTCCATAAAATCTGTAAAATTATCACTTGACCGAACTTGTTGAACTGTTATGTTGTCTTGCTATACATCTCATATTATCTTCATACAATAAGGTTGACACATCTTCTGGATGTGTTGAATTAGTAGTCTCATCTGGATGTGTTGAATTAGTAGTCTCATCTAAACACATTCTTAATTTTCTTATGCATTGTCTCTGAAGATCAGATTATCAGCTAGCATCTACATCATCAAGGAATGGTGAACTAAATTTTTTTAAATAAAATAAACCTTTATCTTTAAAATATTTTTCATTCCTTGTCAATGTCTTTTGATTAATGAATAACTATATCTCGCTAGCAAGTGTACCGAAAACACCCTAATTGCTATTAGAAATTGGTTAAAATATATTTCTATTCACCTTCAAGGTTCGCCTTCAAGGTTATTAATTTCTATTTGACTATTAGCCTTCATGGCTGATATAATACAGCTTCAATAGCTAAACTATTGCCTTCAAGGCATTATAAGATCATTTCAATAGTCAAACTATTAGCCTTTAGGCCTCATATAAGATAACTTCAATAGTCAAAGTCTAAGTCTTTGGGGCTAATATTATACAACTTCAATAGCCAAAGTTTATTAGCCTTCGAGGCTGGTATTGGACAGTTTCAATAGCCAAAGTCTATTAGTCATCAAGGGTGATATTATACAACTTCAATAGCCAAAGAATCAAACTATTGCCCTTGATAAATAATCAACATGTGCAATGACCTTTCAATGCACTAATCTTTGACAAGAATACAATAATTGATTCAATCTTGTTGAATCAAAACATAATATGACTTCAAGTCATTTACTTAATCATATGAAACTGTAATTACATGTGACTTGGTCACTTTTATTTAATCATATGAAAACTCAATCATATGAAGTTTCAAGCTATACGAAACATTTCCAAATCTTAAGAAGACAACCACAATAATAAACTTATAAAATATATTATGATAATGATAAAGAATCGAGTATAAAAGTTTTTTACCTTTAGTAAATTAACAAGAAAGCTTGGACGATAATTAACTTACCTCTTTAATTATCCAAAATTGAAATCAGAAGAGATTTGTACTTAGTTACCAAAAACTCACTGGTAAAGGCTCATGTTCAATTACCTAGAACTCAAATGGATAGAGACCATGAACAGATGCCAAAGGCTTGCATGAGTAGACGCGTGCACAGATGCCAAAAGCTCAAATCGGTAGAGGCTCGTGCTGATAACGTGTTATAAATTATAAGAAATAAGAATATACAAAGTAGAGGAAAAAGTAGGAGGAGAGAGTGATTCTTTCATTCAACTAATATCATCAACTTTACATCAACACCTAAAGCCTCTATTTATAGGCTAAAGGATCTACAAGGGAGATGTAACAACTTAATGTACATAATGCAGGGATAAGATCATATTCATATACATAGAGAAACTAAAAGAAAATTCAAACTTCTATATATTGAGAATACCAAAAATCAAATGTAGATATTGAGAAACAATTATTTATAACAAATTTTTTTTTTTGGTTACACAAGACAAAGCCCAGAGCTAAGAGCCAACAAGACGAGGGAAACAGACCCCACTCATATCCGCAACTAAACGGGAAATACAACCTGGAGGACAGCTACTAAATTCAACAATTTCTCTTGGCAAAGAATGAGCATAATTAGCAAGCCAATCAGCAACTCCATTGGCTTCTCTAAACACATGGTTGACCTGACACGTCCATCCTTCTGCTGAAACCAGCTTCCTTATTTGCCTCACTAAACCAGCAAAAGGGTGCTCTGCATTCACACCATCAGTTATTAAAGCAACAGCAACTTTGGAATCTGACTCAACAAACAAGTGAGTGACCTCCAAACGCTTAGCTATGCAAATGGCATCAAAAATGGACTGAAGTTCAGCATGAGTGATAGAAACATGCCCAAGGTTATGAGCAAAACCAGCGATCCAGGAGCCAGACCCGTCACGCAGAACTCCTCCCCCCGCCGCGTTGCCATCTCTCCAGCAAGAACCGTCAGTGTTAAATTTAAAACTCCCCTGAATCGGGTGGCTCCAGGTAACAAGAACTTCTTCCCTGCTCTTCGAACTGTTCTGCGTGAAGCTACTTCCACTGGTATAATCTCGCAAGTTGGCCAAGCACCGAGAGATCAAACCCGGAATGCCGACATCATTTGAACCATGAAGGACAGCACACCGATTTTTCCACAAATTCCAAGTAACGTAACCGAAGATGATGAGCCAAGGAATCGTGTTCACGCCATCCTTACCCCAGTCATCATGAAAATTCCGTAAAATCCACTCCTCATCTGCCAGTGCAAAGAAGTCCGTCGCAAGCGAGTTGTTGATAAACCAAAGCCAAACACCTCTCGCCACGTGACAGTCCCGGAGACAGTGAACAAGAGTTTCCTCCAAGCCACAGTTGAACACGCACAAATTGGAGAGAGTAATTTGCCTTCGAGACAGTAAACTTCTGGTGGGAATTCTATTGTGCAGTAGAAGCCACATAAAGGTACGAACTTTAGGAAACCCATCCCACTTCCACAGCTTCTTCCAAGTGCCCATATGCTCTCTGTCAGAAAGTGTAGTCATGCCTTCATAGGCTGACTTCACGGTAAAAAGCCCATTAGGAGTATAACTCCAAGCAACCGTATCACCACCGTTATCAACTCGAGGGGGAGGAGCGAGCAGAACCTGATCAGCCAACAGCGGAGGGATGTAATTTCTAATGATACTGGTATTCCAACTCCCATCCGAAATAACCATATCACATACTTTGGCTTCTCTCATGTTACTAGACAAAGAAAGATTAATCTCGCCTTCAAGAGAAGAGCAACCAGCAATCCAGGAATCCTGCCAAAAACGAACAGAATTTCCATCACCAATCCGCCACGTTAACCCCTTCAAAAAGAAATCCCAGACGTGCGTAATTCCTCTCCACACATTAGAACTATTCTGTTTCTGTTTGACAATCGGAACAATACCAGTGCCACATTTATACTTATCACGAAGCACCTGAACCCAAAGTTTCCCATCATTCTTGGTGAGCTCCCAAGCAAGTTTCAACAAAAGGGCATCATTGCTACGTTTCAAGTTTCTAACTCCAAGTCCGCCAATAACTTTAGGAGAGCAAACACGTTCCCAAGATATCAAATGCATCTTCCTTTTGACATCAGTGCTTCCCCATAAAAAGTTCCGAGCAGCTTTCTCCACGTCCTGAAGCACACTAGAGGGTAAGAAAGCTGTCTGCATCGAATACGAAGGTATGGCATGAATCACGGAGTTGACAAGCACAGTCCGACCAGTGAGATTAAGAGTACTTGCTTTCCAACTAGAAAGACGCCTTTGAACCTTCTCTAACAAGAAATTATAAGTACTCTTAGAAACCCGCCCATGATGAATGGGAGCTCCTAGATACTTTCCCAAATCAGCCGTAATCGTGAAGCCCAACTCGCCACTAATTTGGGCAGCTCTAGTATGGTTGACATTTTTGGAGAAAAATATTCTAGTCTTGTCAGCATTCACCTTCTGCCCAGAGCTCTTACAAAACTGGTTCAGAACATTATTAATCACTTCCACTTGATCCAAACTAGCTTCCGCAAAGAGAATCAAGTCATCGGCAAAAAACAAGTGAGAAATCTCAGGACCCTTCTTCGTAAGACGTATAGGTCTCCAAGACTTATCCTCCACAGCCATAGAAATAAGTCTTGAAAGTCTTTCCATACATAAAACGAAGAGATACGGAGACAGCGGGTCCCCCTGTCTAACACCACGAGAAGGGATAAAAGGAGCAGTAAGACTACCATTCCAGAGAATCCTCATGTCAGAAGTAGAAACACAGGCCATAATAACATCAACAAACCAATGACTCAGCCCAATACTAACTAGAGTTTCATGCAAAAAACCCCAGTCCAAACGATCATAGGCCTTTTCAAAGTCAATCTTGATGGCCATAAAACCTTTCCTCCCTTATAAAGGCACATTGGGTCGGCGAAATAATCTTCTCCAGATGAGATTTCAGACGATTAGCAATAACTTTCGTGACAAGTTTGTAAATAACGTTGCACAGAGAGATAGGACGCATATCCTTCAAAGACTCCGGGTTCTCACATTTAGGAATAAGCACCAGAGTAGTTTGATTAACCTCTCTAATAGTATCAGGTTCAGCAAAAACTTTCTTCACAAAATTGCAGACAGAAGTACTAATCACATCCCACTGACTCTGAAAGAAAATAGCATGAAGACCATCACTTCCCGGGGCTTTAAAAGGGCCCATGCTAAACATCGCATCCTTAATCTCGGTATTACAAAGAGGTCTTTCAATATCCATAACATCTCCCAAAGAAAATGCATAGCTACGGATGCAAGACAAATCACCATTCCGCATGTAGGCATCTTGAGAGAAAAGGGCAGCGTAGAAATTGACCGCCATAATCTTCAAAGCATCCTGATCATCCACCCAAACACCATTAGAATCTTTTAAGGATTGGATTTTATTCTTCTTTCTTCTAATAATGGTTGAGGCGTGGAAAAACTTTGTGTTACGATCACCAAAAGAGAGCCAATTACATCTAGATTTCTGAAACCAAAGCATCTCCTCTTGCTCAAGAATTAAGTTGAACTCATCCCAAAGAGTTGAGCGAAGTTCTTCCAAGTCCGGGCGAGAGTAAATCTCTAAGGTTCGTTCAATCCCATTAAGTCTTCGTATAATAGTATGCTTCCGTCTATAGATATCTCCAAACACCTCTCTATTCCACACTTTCACCTTCTCTGTAAAATTATGGCAACCCGCTACCCAATCACCATTACTAGACCAAACTTCCTCAACTAACCCAGCGAAAGAATCATGAGAAAGCCATGCCGCTTGAAACCTGAAAGGTCTAGAATCCCTGTTATGAACGTCTTCCTTCCCAAAATAAACCACCACAGCTCTATGATCGGACTTAAACATAAGCCCATTCAGAACATAAGCATCAGGAAAATCAAGTTGCCACCTCAAATTACAACAAGCTCTATCAATTCTTTCTTTAACTCTCCCCTTCTCCCAAGTGAATTTAGCACCTTTGCATCCCATATCCATAAGCTCACATTGACTCAAGCATTCAGAGAAAAGGCGAATAGCATTCCAGTCATGAATATTACTTCCCGTTTTCTCACTACTCAACAGATAGGAATTAAAATCACCCATAATAAGCCAGGGCCCTCTAATCTCTCTAGCAATCAACACCAACTCCCTCCAAAGCTCCCTTCTAGAAATAGATTGAGGACTGCCATACACCATTGTGAGCATGAAGTACTTATTCGAGGTTTTAGAAAAAACTTCAGCATGAATATGATACTTACTACTAGATTTAACATTAACAATCCAGTAATTAGTATCCCAAAGAAGCCAAATTCCTCCACTAAACCCCAAAGCATCCACATAAAAGGAATCATCAAAGCCGAGTCTCCTAATAACCTTAGCACGATTTTCTCCACTAATCCGTGGCTCAAGGACAGCAAGAATACCAACATCATAAAGTTTTCTCATTTCTCTGATATGTCTAACGAAAATGGGATGTGCAGCACCCCTACAATTCCAACTTGTAATATTCATAACAAACCAAAAAATACGAAACACTGTTGGAAACATAAGCATAAAGCTTTAGACATTAGTTTGACTGGAGCACAATGGCCCCACTTACATCCTCCATGGCAGAGTCAGGAATGTCCATTCGAACTCCACGGTCATTCTCCAAATTCGAATTTCCAGCAAAAATGGCTAAGTCTGGCGGGATTGGGCCAGATTCCAAGCCCACGCTGAAATTGCCAACTGGTTTTGATGAGCCCACACCAATCGCAGTCTGATCCACATGCCTCAAGTGAGAGTGACTCACCACTTTCTTATTGGAAGCATGCCGCAGCCCATTCCCTTTTCCCTGCTGAATATGGGTTTCCAATTGAAGATGCACATCATTTTCCTTACCGGGCCCAGGCCCAACAACTTGTTTACCAGCCCTTTGCATGACTCTATTTTGGATTGGAGACAAAGTATCACACTGCCCAATATTACTTGCACTCCCTTTCCCAGCCATTTTAGCTTTTTGCATCTGAGTAGATTTTTTAACACCCGAAAAACGCTGAGTATCACAGCCTTTCCTCTCCAAATTATTGGCCACCACTGTTGCGTCCTCCACAATATCCGAACTAACAGGATCTTCCATCAGATCGGTTATAACCGAAAATCGGGAACCAGAGGCGGTCTTCCTCTCCGAATGATACGGCTTCGATTTGGCTGCCACGTCAGCCCTCCCGTTTGCGCCGTTTGCCACCGTCGCCGGAACCTGTGACTCTTTCCCGGCGTCCATGGTAGATCGTCGTCTAGAAGCTCTTCTAGCAATCATCCAGGGACCAAAAGAATCCCCTCCAATCGATGGACGCTCCCCTCCCTGACTATTGTAATTAACAGAGACCTTATTCCTCCAATCCTCAGCCGAATCCGGAACCCCAGCAGTATCAGTAGTCTTGGCAAGCGTGGGACATGCATCTTTCTTGTGTCCGAACTTACCACAGACAAAACAAATCGAGTGCAATCCTTCATACTCCACAGCATACAGCTTGTCTTCAATTTGAATCTTAGAAACGAGCTTTTTCCTAAAATCAATCTCCACGCATATACGGGCAAAACGTCCTCTTCTAACTTAAATTATTATTTTAACAGAAATATATGAATTAGGTGCCCACGATACACGCGTATATGGATTTGTTTATATACATTTGACAAATTTCCGAAATACAATTTGCATATTATTAGTATAAATAATTATATTTATATAAATACATTTGGTATTTTTGTCTTTAGTGGTGTAGCATTTATCTAGCCATAATTCAGCTGCTGTATTCCCTCCACGAGTAGATCGGAAGGTACTATTTCATTTTCCAATTCTATGACTATATATGAAGGTGGAAGTCCTATTTTGGTCCCTCAGTTATGTTCTTTGTTCCAAATAGGTCTCCCAGTTATTTTTTGTTCCATATTGGTCCCCCAGTTATGCAAACCTTGAAAAAGTTGGTATCTCTAACGTTTTCCATCCATTTTTCCGTTAAAAAAAGAGAAAAAAATAAACTTTCATCCCCAAAAGTTTTATTTTCTTATATTAAGGTCCTTTTCTTTTTATAATAGGATCAAAACATAAGAAAATGAAGTAAATTAAGATTTTAAGTGAATTTACCCAAAAACACAAAATATATCTCTCTCTCTCTCTCTCTCTCTCTCTCTCTCTCTCTCTCTCCCACCGTGCCGGCAGCCGTTCCTTATTCCCCAACACCACCACCACCGCACCCTCCTCCACTCTCCTCAATTTCCAAGCCAAACAGGAACCCTACTCCGCCGTCACGTTAGACTTGTCCGACGACGGCGATGATCGAAACTCGTCGGTTCATCAACGGAGGACAACGATTCGGCGGAGAGCGGCGGTTTTCTGGCCAGATTCGCGGAGTTTTCGGAGTCTGTTCGTGAGCTTGTGATTTTTGATCGGAGCTTGATGGTTTTCGCGGAGGAGCTCGTCGCCGGCGTTGATCGACAGAGGGCGGCAGAGAGCGGCGTTTTCTGGGAAGATTTATCGGAGTTAGTGATATTGCCGGCGAGTTTTTTTTCTGGGTTTGTAGCACATCCGACGGCGGTTTGCGGCGGGACCTGGACAGACTCGATCGGCGGTGGTAGGCGGCGGTTTCTGTGCAGTATTTCCAGCGAGGCAAGTTGGTTGTGAGCTGGGTCGTAAGCAGCGGAGATCAGATTCGTTTTCATTGCGGGGAGAGAGAGAGAGAGAGAGAGAGAGAGAGAGAGAGAGAGAGAGAGAGAGAGAG